>PVKH010002118.1:0-28058 GCA_004027955.1 Chaetophractus vellerosus
TACTGGCTGCCTTAAGCTAAGGATGCTTAATATTACCTGGGACTCAGTGAGCACTGAGGAGTGAGAGACCTTGAGATGTGTTGGTTATCTTTAGCTTATCAACTAGACTTCTGGATCTTTAAAAATTAAGTCTACAAGTGAGGGTTTAGAAGTAAAAGAGGATCATCTCCTAAAAATTCCTTGTTGCTCAGTATCAAAGGGCTCAGGAAGGCACCTCAAGTGATGAACGAAGACACAGTAGAGAATACTTACAGATATGAAAGATAGTTCTAGATGTTTGCATTAAACCGCATAAAATTACATCCACAGGCATATAGTGTAGTTTACCAGTAATAAATTGTCTTGACAAGCAGTTATTATAAATTTTGCAACTTTTTATTCAGTTGCCTTCAGTTTCATTAAATAAAACATTAAGAAAGGGATCCACAGCTACAGATGAGTATTCCAGTATCAGTCTCATGGTTGTAAAATAAATTCATTATTTTACATTCCTATTAGCATATTTTAAGTCTTGCTTCAGGCAAAGCACTTGCCTGGCAGAGTGTTGAGACCACTGTATGGCCTGATTTTCACATCCTTTAGAGGGGCATTTCAGAGTCCAGCACAGGACTGTTCAAAAGCCCATGGCTAAAGAGAGAGTTTTTCCTTGAAATTTGTGGGCTTTCTGTTGACTCAGGATTTTACAACATGACCCTTATGTATACTCTGAGAAATATTAAATCTGTGGTTTCTCTCATGGTTAGTGGCTTTAATTTTCCACTTAAGCCCCTTACTATTATTTATGTTGTTTTTCTTTGATAACTACCTCAAAAGAGCATTGTTATCAGGCTGGTAGATCCTCTTCTTTTCTCTATCTATACAGATATAATTATATGGCCATAAGTGCCACATATACATAAGCTGATGAATCCCAGATTTATATCTCTAGTTCCAACCTCTCCCCTGATCTCCAGTGTCTTATTCAACTAGGGTGTTTATGTTGACATCCACAATTCAACATGTCTAAAATGGACCTCTTGGTTCTCCCTAATTCTCCCTGCTCATACCTCTGTCTTCTTCATGATAGTTAATGGTATCACTACTCAGTCCCAAACCCAAGAGTTTGCTTTAAATCCATTCTTTCTTTTTTTTCATTCTCCATAGCTATTACATCAAAAAGTCCTGTTGGCTTTACCTTCAAAATATATCAAGCAATATATTCAGGTAATATATCAAGGGATCGAGTAATTTGCACAAGGTTATATGGATAATAACCACAAGTAGATATGATTATTATGGATAAGAGATGCTTGTGTGTAACAAGTACTCTGGTCAAGAGTATGTACTCTCATGCTGTGTTCCCCTTGTAGTATATTCATATAGCAATCAAAGAAACTTTTCAAATGTAAAGCATCAGGCTTCCACTTCTTGGAAGATGGCATAAATGTATGTTTCCCTATTCCTCCCACTAAGCACAACCTCCCCCCGCCCCCAGACATTGTATATATAACAGGGAACTTAAGGACTCAAAGTATGACATAGTCGTGAGTTCCCTAGGTTTTCTATTTTGCCTCATATATCCTTGGGTTGGAGCTGAGGAAGCTGGCAACCTGAAATGTCAACAGGAAGAGATTAAAAATAATCCCACAAGAAAAGTCTGCTCTCTGTAGTCAAAAGATGAGGTAAAGGGCAGCCTAGAAATAGAACTTTTAGATAATAACTTCTCTATTCCTGCCAACCACCACAAAGCCAAATGAGGAGCCTAGACTTTTACCCTTGCAAGGCTGTAATGAACTGCTCCAAATTCTCTGCAGAAATGATGTTATAGAAATCTGAGTAGAAAGCCTGAACTTTCATCCCTGCAGGGAAGTAACAATTCCCCTACCCCCACCCAACCCATGATGCCAGTGGAGACTATGCAACAGCCCTGGACATCTACTTCCATGTCCCTCTGTCTTCTGGGGTAGTGTCAGAGGAGGTCTGGTGGAAGTCAAGAGTTAAACCACCACCAGTGGTAAGGAGGTCCTCTCCCCATGGTGTCAGTGGAAGCCATGTAAGAAGATGTAAAAGGGTAAATCCACCAAGGATTCCTATCTGTAATGGTTTGGCAGTTTCATGTAATTATGAATTACAAAAATATAAATTGAATCATGCTTGTAAACTGATCTGTTAATCTGGGCACGATTAGGTTATGATTAGGGCATTAACTGGGCCACATCAGTAGGGCGTTGAGCCCCACCTCTCTGTGGGTGTGGTCTCAAGTATAAAAGGCAAGGCAAAAGGCAGAGGGAACAGATTTTGAGGCGCAGATTTTTGAGAAGCAGTTCTGATGTTGGAGAGGATGCCCTAGGAGAAGAGAAATGAGCTGTTCACCTGATAGTCTGCAGCTGACCTTGTGGAGGAAGCGCTAAGCCCGGAGAGAAACACAGCCTGGGGAGGAGAGGACCCCAAAAGGCCTGAGCCCTGGCAGACATAGGCAGCTGTCTTGCTCCAACACATGGACTTTGGTGAGGGAAGAAACTTATGCTTTGTGGCCTGGTAACTGTAAGCTTCTACCCAAATAAATACCCTTTATAAAGACCAACCAATTATTGGTATATTTGCAAAGGCACCCCTTTGGCTGACTAATATATTATCAATTCTTAAATGTGTATGCACCAAATACAGAGCTGCAAAATACATGAAGGAAAACCTTATAGAACTTAAAGGAGAAATTGAGTCATCTACAATTATAGCTAGAGATTTCAACATTCCTTTCTCATCAATTGATAGAACTAGTCAGAAAATCAGCAATTATATCAACAGCAGAGTATAATCAACATTTAAAGAGCACTCGCCCCAACAGCAGCATAATATTCATGCTTTTCAGGTGTCAATGGGACATATACTAAGATAAAACAAAACTCAACAAATTTAAATAATTAAAATCCGACAGAGTATACTCTCTGACAATGGAATCACAGATTTCAGTAAGCGAAAGATAAGAGAAAATAACCAAACACTTGGGAACTTATGAATACACTTTCAAATAACCCATGGATAAAAGAGAAGGTCCCACATTAGAATTGTGTGCATGATATTGCTATGATGGATACAGGCCATTATACATTTTGTCAAAACCTATAATATTGTATGGTGCAAAGTGTAAACATAATGTACACTATAGACCATGGTTAGCAGCAATGCTTCAATATATGTTCATCAGTTGTAGCAAATGCACCACACTAATGAAAGATGTGCTTAATGGGGAAAAGTGTAGGAGGGGGAGTGGATAGGGTATATGGGAATTCCCTATACTTTCTATATAACTTTGCTGTAATCTAAAACTCCTTTAAAAATAAAGCTAAGAAAAAGAAAAAAAGAAGAGGTCCTAAATGAAATAAAAATATAATTTAAAATGAATTAGAATGAAAATACAACATAGGAAAATTTGTGGGATGCTGCTAAAGTAGTCTTGAGAGGGAAATTTGTAGCATTAAATGTACATAATGCATTAGAAATTGAAGAGCAAAATAAACCCAAAGAAAACAGAAGGAAGGAAACACTAGAGGAAAGGCCAGAAATCAATAAAATAGAAAGCAGAAAAGCAATAGAAAAATCAATGAAATGTTATTTCTTTGAAAAGATTAATACATTTAACAATGCCCTAGCAAGACTGATAAAAAAAAAATTTGGAAAGGCACAAATTACTAACATCAAAAGTAATATAGGGGATATCAGTAGAGATGACACAGATATCAAGAGGATAGTAAGGATATAACACAAATTCTACACATAAACTTGAAGCTTAAATGAAATGGACCAATTCCTCAAAAACCACAATCTTCCAACAATCACCAAATATCTAATAGACTATCTAAGTTGAATAGCAGTATAACTCTTAAGAAATTTGAATTCATAATAAATTAACTCCCAAAGATAAATCTCCAGTCTCAGGGGGTTTCACAAGGGAATTCTAACAAATGTTTAGAGGATTAAAACAAAATTTCCACATCTCTTCCAAAAAGAGAAGAAGATGGAATGTTTACATTCCAAGTCATCTTACAAACAAAACCAGATAAAGTGGATGCAAAAAATGGAAATTAAAGACCAATATCCTTCATGAATATATACACAAAAATCCCAAACAAAATTTTAGCAAGTAGAATTCAGTATTATATAAAAAGAATTATACATCATGAGTAAGTGGAGTTTATTCTTAGGATGCAAACCTTGTCTAATATTTGATAATTTAGCCTCTTACTATAGTAAGAGGCTAAAAAAGAAAAATGACATGATTACATTTTAAACTTAATTCTCCATTCCCTACATCCAACCCAGCCCCTGCTAATATATATTCTGATTCTGATTCTGAGTGTGCTTAATATAATTATTGATATTTATGAACTCATGCAATATTTGTGTGGCTTATTTATTCAACATGACATATTCAAGTTTCACCTATGTTGCATGAAGCAGAACTTCATTCCTTTTTAATGGTGATTAATATTGCATTGTACATATAACCACATTTTGTTTATCAATTCATTTGTTGATGGACACTTGGATTTCTTCTGTCTTTTAGCAGTTGTGAATAATGCTTCTATAAATGTCACTGTGCATATATCTGCTCAGCTCCCTGCTTTCTGTTCTTTAGGGAATATACCTTGTAGTTGGGTCTGCCATGTCATATGGTAATTCTATAATTAGCTTTCTAAAGAACTGCCAAACTGTCTTCCACAGCAGCTGCACCATTTTATATTCCCACCAGCAATGAATGAGTATTCCTGTTTCTCTACATCCTCATCAACGTTTGTAGCATTCTGGTTTTTTAAATTTTATTTAATAGTAGCCATTCTAGTGAGTATGAATTGGTGTCTCATTGTGGTTTTCCCTAAGAACTAATGGTGTTGAGCATCTTTTCATGTGCTTTTTAGCCATTTGTATATCCTCTTTGGAGAAATGTCTATTCAAGTCTATTACCATTTTTTTTTTGAGATACTAGGGGCAGGGGATTGAACCCTGGACCTCATATGTGGGAAGCCAGCACTCAACCACTGAGCCACATTGGCTTCCCTAAGTTGGTTTTATTGTTTTGCTTGTTGTTTGTGTTTGTTTTTTTTTCTGGAGGCACTGGGAAACAAACCAGGATCTCCCATGTGGAAGGTGGGCACTTAACTGCTTGAGCCATACCTGTTCCCCTTTTACCAATTTTTATTGGGTTGTATTGGGAGCCAACATACTGCCAGCACACCTGTCTAGCTGCAAAGCCACTAGAGAAAGGCCACGCTGCAATGAGGAACTGCACGGCAGTCCTCTAGTTGGTTTCCCTATCAACCTCAGTAGGAAATCTGTGTTCGTACTTTTTATCTCACTTCTGTCTTTCTCTGAGCTTTTCTTTGTAGTAGAGAGAGTGCAAAAAATTCTAAATAATAATCAAGTTTCAGCAAAACTGCTTTTGAGAAAGTTGTTAGGATTTGTAGAAAAAATTACTTGGCCTTAATCACCATTGTGCTGTGCTCACATTTTATAGATATAGATCAACAGGGACCTCTAGTGAGAGGAATAGAGAAGAGATGCTTTAACAAATTTTGCTTTTATGTAGAGCCAGTAAATCCTTGCAGTTAATTGGCCCTGGTGGAAAAAAATGTCAGAAGGTATTGGTGGAAAAAAACAAATGGGACTATTTTGAAGCTTACACCATGTGGGGACCCTTTTGTAGTGGAGGTGGACATTGTGGACATGAAGTGGCGCTATGGGTATTATAGAGAACAATTGTCTAATAATTCTGTACCTTGTACTAACATAGAAATGTAATAAGAACTGTGATTGTAAACCATGATGCATAGAAGGAGAATGACTAGTTAATGTTCTGTTAACCCAGAAAAAATGACGCAGGTGCACTGTGAACATAGTGTTAACTCATGCCCTCAATTATAAAAAACAATGGTGTACCTTGGGGTAAGGGGAACTTAGAAAAACATGCATAGCAAAAATAGGTCAGAGGAAAACAATGAGATCAGAGGAAAGGTATAAAAATAAAAATTGAGACGTGGCAAGCAGAGAAAAAGAAAAGAAGAAGAAGAAAAATGAAAAGAAGCCAGAGCTAGCAACTTTTTCTGTTTGTGTGTCTTTTTCGCGATGCTGATCACCTTTCCGTAGCCCCTCTGAATGCCAAGGCTGGTACTCAGCAGGGTTGGTTGTCTTTTTATTTCTTTATATATTCTGGATATTAAACCCTAATCAAATAGGTCATTTCCAAATATTTTCTCCCATTGGGTAGGTTGTCTTTTCACTTTTGTGATAAAGTCCTATGATGCAAAAAGTTTGTAATTTTGATGAAGTCCCATTTATCTGTTTTTTCTTTTGTTGCTTGTGCTTTGAGAATGAAGTCTAAGAAACTATTGCCTAACACAAGACTCTGAAGATGCCTCCCTACATTTTCTTATAGGTGTTTTATAGTCCTGGCTTTTATATTTAGGTCTTTGATCCATTTTGAGTTAATTTTTTGTATGTGCTGTGAGATAGGGGTACTCTTTCATTCTTTTGCATATGGATATCCAGTTCTACCAACAACATTTATTGAAGAGACTATTCTTTCCCAATTGAGTGGACTTGGAAACCGTGTCAAAAATCCATTGGTCATAGATGTGAAGGTCTGTTTCTGAACTCTCAATTTGTATCTCCGTTGGTCAATATGTCTATCCTTGTACCAATACCACAAGGACCACTGTAGTTTTTTACTATGATTTAAAGCATGGAAGTGTAAGCCCTTCAACTTTGTTCCTCTCAAACTGTAGAACTCCTTTTAGTATTTCTTGTAAGTCAAGTCTTTTGTTGATGAACCTTTTCAGTCTGTTTATCTGTGACTATTTTAAACTTTCCCTCATTTTTGAAGGACGATTTGCCAGATAAAGAATTCTTGGCTGACAGTTGTGCTAGAGCAATTTGACATCCACAGACTAAAAATGAATTTGTATTAATTAAATATTTTATATAAAAATTTCCAAAAATGGATTATAGACTTTATAAAGGTAAAACAATAAAACATTTAGAAAAAGAATTAGGAGAAAATCTTTGAGATGTAGTGGTAAGCAAAGAGGTCTTAGAATTGACACCCAAAGTATTACCCATAAAAAGAAAATTGATAAATGGACTTCATAAAATTAAAAGCTTTTGTGCTGCAAAAACCCTGAGAGTAAAAAGTCTAGCTACAGATTGCAGAAAATATTTATTAACCACACACTTGAAAGTGATTAGTATCTAGACTATGCAAAGACCTCTCAAAACTCAACAAGCAAAACAATACATTTACAAGATAACAGGGAAACAATACGCATAAACATTTTACCAAAGAGGATATACAAGTGGTAAATAAGGACTTGAAAAGATGCTCAAAATCATTAGCCACTGTGGGAATGAAAATTAAAATCATAAAAAGATGTTACTACACACCTATCAGAATGGCTAAAGTAAAAAATATGCCGAGAACACCAAATGCTGGAGAGAATTTGGAAAAATTGGATCACTCATACATTGCTGTGGGGAACATAACATTGTGTAACCACTCTGAAAACAATCTGGCAGTTTCTTAAAAAAACTAAACATATGACTACCATACAACCCAGCAATTGCACCATTGGGCCTAAATCCAGAGAAATGGAAGCATGGTCACACAAAAGCCTGTGTATGAATGTTTATAGGACTTTTATTCACCATAGGCCCACACTGGAAACAAACCAGATACCCTTAAACAAGTGAATGGTTAAACAAATTCCAGTACCATACAGTTCTAGTTGGCAATAAAAAGCAGTGAACTATTGATACTTGAAGCAACCTGTATGTGGTTGCCACGTTATAAGAGGGAATGGGAGTTAAAGGGACATGGGGGTGTCTATAAAAGGGCGACATGAGACATCCTTGTTGTATTGGAAAAGTTCTGTTTCTTGACTGTATCAATGTAAATATACTGGTTGTGATATTGTGCTGTAGTTTCGCAAGATAGATTCAGTAAGTGCACACAGGATTTCTCCGTAATTTTTTCTTACAATTGCATGTGAATCCACAATTATCTCAAAATAAAAATTTTAAATACAAAAACTCAAAATATAAATAATGTCCCTCACTTCCTCAGAATCCTCCAGTTGTTTCCCATAACTCTTCATGGCTGCAAAGCCCTGTGCGATGTAGTTCCTGCTTACCTCTCTGCTTTCACTTCCTTGCTCTTCCTCAGACATACCAAGCTGATCTTCCTCAGGGCCATTGTGCTTGTCATTCTCTCTGCCCACCACACAGTTACCCTGTTTATTCCATGGCCAACTGCCTCACTTATTCAGACCTCTGAATTGAATTTTCTTTGTGTGTGTTATTGCCAACCCAGTTTTATTTTGTTAACATTTGCCTTTGTTTTCAACTTTCTTATGTACTTTTTATAAAAGGCATGCCATTTTAAAATAAAATACTGTTAGAAAATGAGTTTTCTTTAACCAATTTGAAAATGTCCTGTAAAAGGTGACAAATACATTTGTATTTACTATGACCACTGACATTCAGCTGTCTTGATTTGTCATTTTTATTTACCATGTTATATTTCCTGCCTTTTGTTAGATGCATTGAGTTTGCTTTTTTTCTGTTTTTGTTTGTGTTTTTTAACCTGAAAATAATTTTATTTCTAATTCCTAGTGTTTCCTTTATTACTTAAGCAGACATATTCAGACTTATACTTTTTTTTAAACAAAGATTAAAATTGTTCAGCATCTGTTTACTCTAAAAGACATTTTAAAAAGATGTGTTTACATCCTTTACTTTCTACTCTGTGCCGCACCCCTATCTCAGGCATCCAACCCTGTCCCCCAGGTACACACACGAATGTACAAAAACATACAAATAATATATACAGATTGTCTATGTTGATTATCAAATTTGCTCATTTCTTGTATCAAAAGTTTTGTCGATACCTATTTAGCATTTACAATAACAACAAACAATTAACTTACTCACCATTAAATTCTTACATTCTACTACTTCTATACAGGCTTCATTTTTCTACTTCCTGAGGTACTTCTTCAAAGTATCTCCCAGGGGTGAAACTCTCTGAGCCATTACAAATATAAAATGTTTTTATATCAGTCCTATTTTGAATAGTAGTTTTTAAAAAAAAAAAAATATATATATATAGCATTCTAGAGTATTAGGTGACTTTGAGGCTGGTCTCTTGGCACAGGCACTGCTCTACATCCTAGAGATCATCAGCCAGTGGGTCCTGCTTAAAACGGTTTCTACCTAAGATAGATGCATATGTTGCATGGTTTTCTGTGTTTGAGGTTGTGTGTGTGTGTTGAATGTGTGTGTGGTAATGGTGGCGTGATGCGTGAGCATCTATCTCTCCTAGTTTGTTGACTGTTGAATATACAGAAAGTGTTGGGTGTTTTTACAGGGAAAAGTGGGAGACATCAACCAATGACGTTGTACACATTACATTCCTATATGCTTTCCTCTATCTCCAGCATCTCATATGGGTTTGGCAGGACTGACTCAGCATCACCAAGATACATTTGTTACATTGCATCTTATGGATACATAATTGAGTTTCATACTCTGTCAATGGATCACCTGTGAAACAAGCTTTTCAAGATGAACACTTGAAGATAGGTATGTCATCAGTGGTTACAAGCTACCAGGCTATACTGGAGCTTGAACCTCTAGATGCATGATTTAATGTTGGAAGCTAACTCATTCTCTTTGTATCTTTTTTAAATTTAATTTAATTTAATTTTTTTAAAGATTTATTTATTTAGCTTTATCCATTTTTTTGTTACATATCCTCCCCCTTCTGCTTGCTCTTGCTGTGTGTCCATTCTTCTGTGTTCTTCTATGTCTGCTTCTTGTCTCCCCCCGTTTTTGCGACGACGTGCTGAGTCGGCCCTCTGCGCAGGCGGCTCGCCCAGCTTGTAGGTGGCTCTATTCCGTTTCATGGGCGGCTCCGCTCCGTGTTTTGTGGGCAGCACAGCTCCGTGTTTTGCGGGATGCTGGGCTCCGTGATTCACGGGCGGCAGCGCTGTGTTTCACTGGTGACTTGCCCTGCCCATGGTGACTTTTTGCCTTGCCCACGGCAGCTTTGCCCCACCCACGGCGGCTTGCCTTTCTCAAGGCCATCTGCCCGCTCAGAGAGGTCCCCCGGAACCGAACCTGGGGCCTCCCATGTGGTGTACCGGCACCCTATCCACTGGGCTATACAGCCGGCCCCCTCTTTCTATCTTAAACTCCTCTGGTTTTTCTTTTTTTCCCCTGACTATTGCTTCATTATTATTTGGCATCATTTAGCAGTATGCTAATCTTGCTGATCTGTTACTAGGCTCTACTTTCTTTCTCTTTTGGAGGAAGGTAGAAATAGAAGTATCTATAGAAATATATGTATATTAAAGTCATGTATTAAACCTTCTAAAGATCAGAATGACTCAGTGATTTTTTTTGAATGGGAAAAAAAAAGAAGTCTAGCTTCAGAAAAATGATGAAATATATATGATGGTTTACTCTTGGATGAGGGATGAAATGAGTTTTGAGGAGGATACGTTCTTTGCTATTTCTTCAGTTTTCTGATATTGCCTTGCCTAAATTGAGCTACAGTTTGACCCAAGGATCCCCTGATGAAATGATCACTCAGCTTTTGTTCCTTTCATTTTGCTTTATTTTCAAAAAGTCCTCTGGACATCTATTAAAACTACAGAGTAGAAGTTGGTTAGCTTCATTTAACACACATTCTGCTGCAAAAGCCTCACAACAAGGAATTTGCCATTTGCATTCTTCTTATGTTAACAGTTTTCCCAACTTCAAAGACTTAGAATTGTAGATATCTAAAAGCTCTCATAATAAATCCCTCAAGACCTAATTCTTTGACAATATTACAATCTTGTTGTTCTAGGAGCCCTAGGAATACAAACTTTCTCTGATTCTTCATTCCAAAACTCTGATGAAATCACAAGGATGAACTCAAGAAGGACTTTGGCAACATACACTGACTGGTCCTTTAAGAAGGGTCGAATTCTTTTACCTTGGCTGACACTATCCTATGTGCTTATTGTTATTTTAAATTTTAAAGACAATAAAAGTTTTCTGATTTTCATCCAAATTTCACAAGAATAAGATAGAAAATCCTGAAGCAATTATATTTGCTTTGATATACTTATATTTTGTTTATAAATATAAAAGCCTATGGATGGAGTTTGCACTTTTCCTATCTAGTTAAAGACAATATAACTTTTCAGGTGGGATTTATTATAGCTTTTGGGACAAAATATGCACATTTTAATGTATGCCACAGGTACGCCAAGAAGATCTTGCTCTTGTTTTATTGATGAAATCCCCTTCTTTGATGTTTGATAGATTTTTCTACTAGAAACATTTTTCTTTGGTTGAATTTTTAGCCAAGAGATGAGATATTAGATAATTTAATTGAAAAAAGTAAGGATATTTTCTCTCAACAGCTATAAATATTTTTGTTTTACACTATAGAACAATGTTCTATCTTTCATGTGCAACCTTGCTTTAGACTTAAGTAGGTAATGTATCTTTTTCTTAATATTTAGCATTTGATTTTTTAAAAATATGCTTGATTGAAGTATGGAATAATTTGTATATGATCAGATAGGTCAGAAACCTTTTCATTTTAAATGCTGACCTGGGGGGGGGAGGTGTCAGGAATTACATGGTGGCCTAAGGGAACTAAAAAAAAAGAGGTTAGTAATTATATTTATATTGAAAGATATATATAGCCCTTTATTTATTAAACTGACCTCTAACTCAAGTCAGAATATTATTTAGTTCCTCTGTGATAGTCTATAGACAGTAAATCTTGGTATAGGAGTTCCTTTTGCTGAATTAGCATTCCAGGGTCGTCTATTTTCAGTTTTGTGATTATGGCATTTGGAGCTTTGTGTAATTTAATTGTCAAAACTTGACCATTTCTTTAATTTGTTATTGGGCAGTTCATCAGGCAATTTTATAAAGTGTTATCATGAAAGGAGTTATAGCCCTGCAGGAGCTCTCTTGAAGCTAAAGTCCCTTCAGGAATATAAATGTACATTTTAACCATGTAATGGAAAACATCTTTGCACGGTGAGTTCCATGTATAACAAAAACAGAACTAAAAGAAGTGGAAATAGAATAGTTACTATTTACCAAGCTACTGCCATGGACTTAGTCCTCTGATGGATTTTTAAGGTCGATGGTAATTAATCCTCACAACCATAAAAAGTTGCTATGATATTGAAACAGCTCCATTTTACATATGAGAAACTGAGGCACAGATTTGTTAGGGAACGTACCTACAGCCACCCAGCTAGTAGGCAAAAGAACTTAAAATTCAAATTGGTCCATTTTACCATAACGTAGACTCTCTCTTCTATCTGCTGGCCTTAAACCTTATGATATCTGTCTTTACTCCATAGCGTCGACATCTCTCCTCAAAGAGTTTTGACTTATTGTATTATGTAACCCAAATGTGAAGCATTTCTTAGATGTCAAGCTGAAGAATTTTGCTCAGTGGAAGAATATTAAGAATTTTCTTCCTTGATAATTAAAAGTTATTATCTTCAGTTTTCACCCCAAAAAAGAGACAGTTATATTTTTAAATATAAACCACTTTGTCTTTGTTTCCAGATCAGTGAATCCAGATGGATACTTTGGTAGACATAACAATGGCCCCCAAAGATGACCATGTCCTAATCTCCAGAACCTATGACTATGTTAGCCTACATGGTAAATGGGACTTTGCAAATGTGATTAAATTAAGAACTTTCAGACAAGGAGATTATCATGGATAATCTGGGTGGTCCCAATGTAATCTCAAGGGTTCTTAAAAGAGGAAAAGCTTAGAAGAAGTGGTGGGCACAGTTACAGAGAGATTTGAAGCTACTACACTGTGGGTGTTGAAGATGGAGGGAGGCAGGAGACCTCTGGAAGTTAGAAAGGGCAAGGAAACAGATTCTCCCACAGACCCTCCAGAAGAAATGCAGCCCTGCCTTCTAGTGCTTGATTTTAGCCCAGTGAGATCCATTTCAGGCTTCATAACTACAGAAATGTTGTTTTAAGTCACTAAGTTTGCGGTAATCTGGTACAACAGCAATAAGAAACTATTACAAATGCTATTGATTTAACTATAATTTTGGATGTAGACTCAGAAGACCTAATATTAAGCCTTCTCTGCTCAGTGGTAGTCCAGCAATGCTCCTGAAATGGGGACCTGAGAGACTTGTATTGATATTATCTTCACATAGCAAGCCATTAAAAAAAATAATAAGACCATTTTCTTCTTCTGTTTGTGTGTTTATGCTTCGCTTTGGTTTTTACTTTCTTAGGTTTTTGACCTTGGGGAAAGTAAAATCACAATTGCATTTCCTCTTGTCTGAAGGATGTTGAGAGAATACAAACGGTAAGTATGACCCCGCCCACCCCAGGGTTGAGTAGTTAGTACACAGTAGGCTCTCAAAAACTGATAGTGACATTGAAAGGTATATCACATTTCCTACAAGCTTCTGGGATTGTTGAATATATGGAATGGTAGCCAATGATTAAACACTAAGTTTACTCTGAAGTACTATGCACATGTTATTCTCTTCATTACATTGTCAGTAAATTGGATGCAAAATATTGAACCACATATCCATGGAAAAAGTCATGCTTATTCTAGTGATCAGAAGGTCATTTCACATTATTTTCTTCTTCCTTAACAATTCTTCCACTCAATTAGGTAGGCCCAAGAAAGTTTTCTTTAATCTTCTGTTGGGAGCCCCTACAAAGTAGGGCCCCTGCAACTGTTAATAACAGTCCACAAGGTCACAGATAAGCAAGTGAGCTGGCATAGCTGCTACAAGTAGCAAACTAGCAAACTAGACCAGGCCGGAGAATTCTCAGAATTCAGTATAGGTTAGAATTTCTGTAAAAGTCTTTGTATACCCTTGTCTGTTATCTAATGAGCTCAAGGGCCCAAACTGTGCTCAGGCAGGAACTTCCTGTGTAAAACTGCTGAACTGTTATCTGTTTCGTGCATATAAAAATAAAGCTGAATTCTGTTCAGGTGCCTTGATGTTGCAGCTCCTCTTGGTCCACCTGACCCCCGCTGTTTCTGTCTCTTTGTCTCTTTTGTTTCTTAAACTTTCTTTTCAACCTCATGCCGTCCTTTACTTTAGGTACTGTTCTGCCGAGCTGGCCTCGGCATCTTCTTGCCAACCACAACGTGATTTTCCCTGAGAATTAGTCACTGCTTCCCGAAGAAAGGGAAAGCAGGTGAAAGGCTTCTTTCTATTGCAGTCCTCTCACAGGAACCCCAATTCCTGATAGGAGATAAGTTACCAACTTACCGAAGCTCAGTCGTGACTCAGTTTTAAGCAGAGTAATAGAAAGGACATCAACTGTGGAGTCTGATAGACCAAACTTTGGATATGAGCTTTCTCACTAACTAGTTGTAGGGTCTTGGTATGATGTAATTCTGACAGTAACTACCAAAGTTACTCCAGATTTCACAGGTGAAGGGCTCAGTCCTCCATAAGACTGCTGTCACTTCAGGCAACAGCTACAAGTATGAGGGTCCTCAGTGTCACCTTCACTTCTGACCAACCAACTACAAATTCAGGGGTCTCAAGACCCTCTCAGTTTTGACAATTTGCTAGAATGACACCCAGGACATAGGAAAGCAGTAGACTTATAGTTACAGTTTTATGATAACAAAAAAGTATATAAAATAAGGCACCACAAGAGGAGATGCATAGCCTCTTTTGAGATGCATAGGGCGAGGTCTGGGAAAGTCTCTTGGTAGCCTCTTCTCATGGAGTCAGGATGTGTCATTCTCCCAGCATATTGAAGTGTATTACTTACCGGGGAAGCCACTTAAACTTCAATGCCCAGAGTTTTTATGGGGTTTCATTATGTAGGCATGATTAAATGCCTATGTGGTTGAAGTCAATCCCCATCCCCTCGTCCCTTCCTGAGACTGGGCTATTAGGTGGTTCAAAGCCCTAACCCTCTAATCAAATAATTTGTCCTTGTGGCCTGATCTCTACCCTAAGACTAGCAGTATGGCTGGTCCCAGCAGAGTCATCTTCTTAACATGACTATCCCCCAGGGAGGAGGAGCAGCCCACCATGAACCATAAAGACACTCCTATCACTCTGGTCTGGAAATTCCAAGGATTTAGAGGGTATCTCCCAGGAACTAGGGGCAAAGACCAGGTAAACTCTTTATTATTACAACACTTGGATAAATGTCTTGACCCAAACTTTTCTACTCTTATGGATAATATGTGAGAAATAAATACCTACCTTACAGTGTTTCTGTGATGTTTGATTAAGAGGATAAATGTAATAGATCTAGGACAGGGCCTTGAACATAGCAGGCACCCAAAAATGACCATCATCAAAGAAATATTGGGGGGATTTGAGGCACTAAAGACATTTGGATGAGTTAGTTTTGGCATAGAAAAATATTTCTCTAGAGCTTCAATATGACTAATTCTGTTTAAGTTTGGAAAGTAAAAGTGAAAAATTATCTATATTTAACAATGTATACTTTCAATCTTAAAATTCACATTTTTGCTTGTTTTTGATGGATTCATGGCAATGAGATATAGAGGAAAGAATTTGTAGGACTGGTATAAATTGCTTGAAAGGCTAAGACTTCCTTTGTCAAGTACATCTGCATTACTAATGACTGTTTCATTTTGCCTTGTTCACATAATGGTTTTCTCTAATATGAGATTAACTGCAATTAAAGTCTTCTGTTTCTATGTTCATTCTTAGATTTCCTCTCTAATTGATCTCTATACATTTCATCTCCATTAGCACTTATTTTACTTATACTTAGAACTAAACTGAACATTTCAATTTTAGCAATGAGCCCTTTATTCTGGATAGTTTAGAGATTTAATCTGTTATTAAGCTAGTGAAAGCAAAACCTTGTAAAAATTCATATGATGGTTGTAACTGACATAGTTCCTTTCCTAAAACAGAAGGAATTTAGATAAACTCAACCTTGCAATATTGATTGTATAAGATTCTTCATTCTCTCTCCCTCATAGGAAATGAAAGTTCCCTGCACAACAGAAAATGCACTGCAGGAACAAGCCTCTGATATTGATTGTGGGTAAGAACTGGAAAATATTGACTACTTTGATTTAAAGTCTTATGGGCAATGAATACTAAATCCTGTATCTGAATGACAGAGAGAGGGAGAAAGAGAAGGTAGACCACTAAAGATTGGTAAAACTGTCAGTTAGTGAGTTCTGTCTTTGTGTTACCAAGCAAGGGCTTGCTGCCTGACTTGCACATAGGCCAATACCATGATATCAGGATTTTGAGAAAAGAAAGGTTTTTATTGCAAGGTCATCTGGCATGGAGACTGGAGCCAAGGCTCAAACCTGTCTGCCCATTCTGAAGGCCAAGTTAGATTTTATGGGAATGGGAGGTGAGAAGTGGGGACAGAATTGGAGAAATTTGACTTGCCATAGTCCAATTGGTTAGTAACAGAGCTGTCCGTATGTGGTAGAGTGGATTTTAGGTCAGAGCTTCCTTATTGTAGGACCTCTAGAACTTGATATGCTTCTGATGCTTCCCTGTCCTAATCTTGGTTCCAAGGGAAGTGATTTCTGTTCCTGGTGGCTCAAATGTCATCTGAGGGACAAGAGTAAGTGTTTTCTGTGCATGCTTAGGTTATATGACCTGGAGTTAAACAAGCTCAGGAGAAAAGGTTATAGGAGCACAGGATATGCTCCTACAAACCTGCCCATGGTTTCAATTGCTTTCTATAAAGAAAGGAAGGTTAAACCTGAGGCACCTTGATGATGGAATTCACAAGGCTTTGGGGTAGCCACGAATAAGGAACAAAGTGATTCCTTTTTTTGCAACTACTGCTTTATTCCATAAAGACAAGAGATTCCTAGGAAGCATGAGGAGGGAAAACCAAAATATGAAATGGAGTTACACAGAAGTCAAGGAGAGCAGAATGTTTTCAAGTATGGAAGATGAGGTGGTGTCAAATTCCTGCAGTGTCTGTCTTCATCTTCTGAAATATTTAAATAGTCTCTCTGGACTTGTGTGTATAACATCAGAATGAGGTGGCTAACATCTGAGAAGACACTCTTCATTTGCTGGCATAAATAATTCTTTGCAAGTTTTAATTTATATCTTTTAACCTCTCAGAGGATAATTACCTTATGATTTATAATAGGAAATTTGTAGACTTTTCCACCTTGTTAATTTTTAGTATTACTTGAGGTTCCATTTAAATATTTAAGATATGAAGGAAAGGTACAAGATGGGATTTTTCAATTGGAAGGAATCTCATGTAATCTAGAAGACTAGGGTAGTGAAGTGACTTACCATAGAGGAAATAAGATCTGAGGCAGAGACCTCATTATATCTTAAGTGTATATCTCTACAATCTAATGCCCTTTCACTGCACTTATTAGAAACATTTCAAAGTAACCATTAGAGAAATCCTTATGATATGTTAAAAACATTAATTAACTCAACAAATTGAGTATTTATTGAATATTTACTATGCTTTAGACACTGTTCTCTGTGAATATAAGACTCCCTTCCTCCTGGAGCTTACATCTTAGTGGGAATAGACAGATGACAAAAAACTAAGCATATAAAATACATTGGATGCCACATAGTGATGATTATGGAAAAAATGAAGCAGGAAAGGGAGGGTAAGAGGTGACATTTGAGCAAAATCTGAATGAAATGAAGAGGGGCCTTTCAAATATTGAGGGAAATAATATTTTGGAGAGAATAACATAAGAAAGAATGTGCTTAGTCAAGTTGGGGAATTGCAAGGATGCCAAAGTGGCTGTAGCAGAGAGCATAAGACAGAGAATGGAGAAAGATGAGGTCAGAGAGCTATCCCAGGGTTGGGTTATGTGGGGAGTTTTGGGTGGTTTTAAGGATTTTTTGGCTTTGTGTGATATGGGAAACTATTCTAGGGTTTTGACCAAAGGAGAAGTATGATCTTAATTAGATTGATAGTAAGCTGTAGAAGTTAAAGGGTGGAAATGAGTTGACTAGTTAACAGACTTTCAATATGTCAGGGAAAAGATGATGGTAGCTTTGCTTTAAGGTGGTAGCAATGGAGTTGGCAAATGGTGGCGGAGTCCTAATACATTTTGTAGGTAGAGCCAATAGGATTAGGATTTGCTGCTGACTTGATGGGGTATGTGGGGAAAAAATGGAGAAATAAAACATACTCCAAGTTTTTTTGCCTACAAATAGAAAAATGAAGTTGCCATGAATGGAAATGGGAGATATTTGGGTGTTTCGGTCAGCCACAGAAGTGCCTTTTGAAATACACCAAAGATTGGTCGGTCTTTATAAAGGGTATTTATTTGGGGTAGAAGCTTACAGTTACCAGGCCACAAAGCATAAGTTTCTTCCCATACCAAAGTCCACGTGTTGGAGCAAGATGGCTGCCGACATCTCCAGGGTTCAGGCTTCTGGATTCCTTTGTTCCCAGGGCTGCGTTTCTCTCTGGGCTTAGCTTCTGTTTCCTTCATGAGTTCAGCTGTAGACCATGAGGCTTTCTATGCATTGCGTCTCTCCACAAGGCCAGCTGTAGACTATTGGGCGAACGGCTCACTCCATCAGAACTGCTTCTCCAAGCTGCTTCTCTAAATCTCCACTTCTCTCAATCTGCTTGCTCTGCTGCCTCTTGTCTAGCCTTTTATACTTGAGACCACGCCCACCGAGGGGTGGGGCTCAACGTCTCACTGACGTGGCAGTTAACGCCCTACTCATAACTTAATCATGCCCAGATGAACAGATTAGTTTACAAACATAATCTAATTTATATTTTTTGAATTCATAATTAAATCAAACTCAAACCATTACATTGGGGAAGATCAATTTTCACCAAGGGAGAAGATACATGCAAATTTAAGGTTCCCATTATACATCCAAGTATAGGTATGGAGTAAGCAGTTGGATATAACAGTTTGGAGTTTTGTGAGAGACATTTGGACAGGCGGTATAATTTTGGGGGTCTTCAGAATACAGATGATATTTATAGCCTCTAGAGTAGATAGTTTAAGAAGTGTGTGCACATATAGAAAAGTATAAAAAAACATCCAGGTAGAAAGAATACCCAGGGACTGGAGGCCTGGGATCCTCCAACTTCAGCAATATGGAAGATGGTGCGGGAACAACAATGAAACTGAGATGAGCAGCGAATGGGGTTGTAGGAGAGTCAAGACAGAGGGGTGCCCTTTAAATTAAGTGAAGAAGGTGTTTGAGAAAGTCACCTATGAAAAATATAGGTTAGGATTAGAACTGAAAATTAATTACTGGATTTATCACTGGTGACCTTCACATGAGCTGTTTTTATATAATGGGTACAAAAGCCTGATTGGAAAGTAAAAGAGGGGAGAGAATAGACAAGGAGGATAAATAGATACTTTCAGGAATTTTCCTACTGAAAGGCTGTTTGCTGGAGGTGTTTGTGAAGCTAAGAGGACTTACTTTTTGTTTTTCTTTTGAGTTTTTTTTTTGAAAGATGGAAGGTACAACATCCCATTTCTATGCTGATGTGAATGATAGAGAAGGAAATTGAGAGGGGACAGTTTCTGGAGCCATGTTCTTGAGGTAACGAAAAGGGAAGGGAGCTGGTATAGCAGTGGAAGGTTTGGCTTACAGAAGAAGATGGGCAGTTCCTCCACAGCAATGAAAGAGACGGCAGCATAAAGGACTTCAAATGTAAGGAGAATAGTAGAGGCGGAATTGGGAGCACATGAAAGACGTCTTCTGATAGCCTTGCTCTTCTAAATGTAAAGAAAATGAGGCCATCAGCTGAGAGTGAGCACACATGAAGAGGTATTAAGGCTTGAGTTGAGAGAAAACAGAATTAGTCATCTGGGGGTAAGATGATTTAAAACAATTTAAAAAATGTGTTAGAAGATACACTCAGAGCTCTGGTCTTCCGTGTTTACTAATTATAATGGATGGTGGAGAGTGTTGGATTTTCCTTTAGATGGGCTTTTTTTTGTTATCAGTAAGAAAGTAGAAAAGTGAAGCCAAAATCTGAATGAATTCTTATAAACTTTTCTTGGATTTGCCATATCTTTAAAAATCGTGTTATTTTTAAAAATGCCACTAAAACTATATGGTCATATATTTAAATCTAATAAAATACAACTAAACTTCAAAATGGCAATTAGGACATGTTCTGACCCCCAATGACCCCCAAGTCATAAGCTGGAGTGGGGAGATGGTGGTGGCAAGAAATCAGTGTCACCAAGATCAGAAAATTTAAATCTCATCCAGGCTTATTGTTGTGAAAATGCCATTTGATATAATTAAGTCTAACACTAGATTTCTGAGATCAGTTTGGAAATTGAAAATTGGAAAATTGTATGCTCACATACATAAATGGGAGTACAAAGTTTGAAAAAAGGAATTTATCATTAGTAATAATATTCTCCACTGATGTGATGTTGATACTCTCAAATATGAGAATCATTGAAGAATATGATTTGGCAGCTATCTTTGAAGATAATATTTCCTGTAGTGCATTGCCAAACTCTCTCTCCTCTAAAATGCTTGGTCTTCTAAAAAAATAATAACTTCTAATTTTTTTGACACTTGTGAAATGATAATGGAAGTTTTGAATAGTTTTGTTCAAAATTCACACTATCCAATTCCACATAGAGCTGTTAAAACAAATGAGAAAGACAGCCTTAAGAACATTTAAATTTCATTTAAATGAGGCTAGGCAAAAATAATTCTCTAAAAATTATCATTGAAAATGAATCTTTCACTGAACTGAATATAATGCCTTTGAGGTAAAAATATATTTCTTTGTCAAAATCGTGAGGGCATAATAATTGACCAATAATTCTCTGCTTTAGAAAAAAATACAACCACCAATATTAGAAGCAAGTACAATCATTACAACTTTTGTTGTACAATAATGACTAATTACTGACTAAATTTTAAAGACATGTATATTATTACATTTGAGTCCTTCATTGTATGCTTTCTGGAATAAACCTCTAAAATTCTATTTTGATGAATAGAGCTTATGTTTTGTTTTTCTTAAGTGTGTGTGATCTTTCATACAGCATTGTGGTTGTCGACGTGCATATTCCTTCAGGAAAGGACTTTTCATTCCCCTGAAAAAGTAGTCATCTGACATTCTCTAGCCCTTGGCACCTTCATCATCCACCTCTGCTTTCAAGCCAAGGCAACCTTCTAGGCAGCTCTCAACCAATGCCTAAGCAGAGCCGGTATACTGATACTAGACATTTCTGCCCAATATGGACTCCTCTTACATACTCACTGTTCTGGAGCTCTAGACTCATTGCTTTGGATTTGGCCAAGACATTTTTCTGCCCTCAGCTTACTCAATGCCTCAGCAGCAGTTGATACAGTTGACCTGTTACTTATAGACTCAAATTGACTTAGCAGTACACAGTGAAATCCTACAAAGAAAGAAAGAATAATCATACATAAAGTTCACAATAGCATGATGAGAAGAACTCTTAAATGAAAAAATGCAAGCCATTTATTTATGGCATGTTTCTCATTGTGTTTTCTAGTCAGAAAGCAAAAATATTAGACTGGCCAGTTCAAAACTGGATGCATCAAATTATTTTTTCCTTCCTATCTTAAAAGAATATCTTTTACATCAAAGGCTAAAGCCTTTATCTAGGCTTTGATTCTGTCCCCTTCTAGGTCTTCTCAAACAGGTTTGAAACAGTGAAAAATCTGACCAAGATTTCAAGACAGGCTAGAAGGAGACACAGGCAGTGGTGAGATTGAAACAAGTTTTGAGTCCAAAGCATCCATTGTTTCCAATATACTATAACTTTCTTGCTTTCTCTTTCACCCTGAACTTCATGGAAAAATGATAACACTTGCCAAATTTTTATTCCCTTATTTAAAATTATTATGATATATTTCAGATCTGCAGAATTATATAAAGGATAATATCAGAATCAAGCATGTTAATTGAATCACTTTAATTTCCCTGCAGAGGAAACCATTATATGTCATTGTTTGTCATTCTCATGTATTTCTTTATATTTTGCTAAGTATGTATATCATCCTGTATAGTACACAGTCTTATTTTGCATCTCTACATAAATGGAATCACTGTATATGTATTTGTCTGCAAATTTGGGTCTTTGCCCAACATAATTTATCCATATTGAATGTTCTATTGCTATGATTTCATTTTCTTTCTTGTTTAGCATTTTGATGTATAACTATGCCAAGATTTATTTATCTATCTTTTGATGGACACTTAAGTTGTTAAATTTGCTATTTTAATATTTTTGAAACACCTCCTTGTGCATATATGTGAGCATTGCTCTGGTGTATATACCTAGAAGTATACATTCTGAGCAGTAGGTAGAAATTCTTCAGAATTTAACTGCTCTTAAAAGTCACTAGTGTAATATAAGAATTCCCATTTATGATCCTTGCCAACACGGTGTTTTCAGAGGCATGAAAAATATCTAAAGTTAGTTTTCATTTGCACGTTCCTCCTTACTAGGGAGGATGTGCATCTATTCATAATATTTTCTGTTTAACTTTTTGAAAAATATGCCTATTCATAACTTTTAACCATTTTCCACTAGACTCATTGTTCTTTGTCTTTATTGATTTCTAGGAGTCCTTTATATATTCTGGAAAATACATGTGGCAGGTATTATTAAATGCTTACTCAATATCAACCGTTCTTCTTCATTACTAACAAACACTGATTCTGTCTGTGGCAGCAATAACCGTGGTTAAAAATATTCCATTTTCCAGTCATTATTTTGGATTTTGGGAATAGGTAGCCCTTTGACACACTTTCTTGTCAATGATATATGAGTGGAAATACAAGAGGAAGGCATCCTGTTCAGAATAAAAAGACAGATCCTCAGAAGCTGAAAGCAATCTACTTTCTGCCTTTTACCTATCACTCATGCTTTGGGTGTAAAGTTTAAGAAACTACTGCCTACCACAAGATCTTGAAGATGTTTTTCTACATTTTCTTCCAGGAGTTTTGTGATTATTTTTATATTTAGGTCCTCGATCCATTTTGAGTTAATTTTTGTGTAAGGTATGAGATAGAGGTCCTCTTTCTTTCTTTTGGATATGGTGTCCCAGTTCTCCGAGCACCATTTTTTGAACAGACTGTTCTGGCTCAGCTAGATGGGTTTAACAGCCTTGTCAAAAATCATTTGACTGTAGATAGGAGGGTCAATTTCTGAGTTCTCGATTCGGTTCCAACCGTCAATCTGTCTGTCCATATGCCAATACTATTGTTTTCACCCCTGTAGCTAAGTAATATGCTTTGAGTCAGGAAGTGAGAGTCCTCCAACTTCGTTCTTCTTTTTGAAGACATTTTTGGCTATTTGGGGCCCCCTACCTTTCAAACAATTTTGATTATTGGCTTTTAGATTTCTGAGGAAAAGGCTGTTGGGATTTTTATTGGGATTGTATTGAATCTGTAAATCAGTTTTGGTAGAATTGACATCTTAATGATATTTAGTCTTCTAATCCATGAACACGGAATTTCCTTCCATTTATTTAAGTCTTCTTTGATTTCTTTAGCAATGTTTTGTAGTTATGTCCTTGGTTAATTTTATTCCTAAATATTTTATTGCTTTAGTCACTATTATAAGTCGATTTTTTTTCTGATTTCCTAATCAGAATGCACATCAGTAGTGTATAGAAACACTATTGATTTTTGCATATTAATCTAGCATCCTGCCACTTTGTTGAACTTGTCTATTAATTCTAGTAGCTTTGTTGTGGATTTTTCAGGATAGTTTTAGATATAAGACCATGTCATTAGTGAATATTGCAAGTTTTTCTTTTTCCTTTCCTATTCACGTGCCTTTTATTTCTTTGTCTAGCCTAATTGCTTTAGCTAGAACTTTTAGCACAGCACTGAATAGTAATGGTGACAGTGGGCATCCTTGTCTTGTTCCTGATCTTAGTGAGAAAGTTTTCTGTCTTTCACCATTGCGTACAATGCTGGCTGTAGGTTTTTCATATATGCACTTTACCATATAGAGAAAGCTTCCTTCTATTTTTTTTTTGAGTGTTTTTATCAAGAAAGGGTGCTGTATTTTGTAAAATGCCTTTTCTGCATTAATTGAGAGGATCGTGGGATTTTTACTTCTTCAATTTATCAATGTGGTTTATAAAACTAATTGATTTTCTTGTGTTGAGCCACCTTTGCATACCTGGGATAAAACCAAATTGATGATGGTGTATAATTCTTTTAATGTGCTTTTTTATTTTGATTGCAAGTATTTTGTTAAGGGTTTTTGCATCTATTTTTATTAGAGATATCGGTCTGTAGTTTTCTATTTTTGTAATATCTTTATATGGTTGGTATTAGGGTGATGTTGGCTTCATAAAGTGAATTTGGTAGCATTCTTTCCTGTTCAATTTTTTTGGAAGAGCTTGAGCAACACCGGTATTACATTATCTTTGAATGATTAGTAGAATTCACCTGTGAAGCCATCTGGTCCCAGGCTTTTCATCTTTGTGAGGTTTTTGATGACTCAATCTCTTCACTTGTGATTGGTTTGTTGAGGTCTTTTATTTCTTCTATGGTCAGTGTATGTGGTTTGTGTGTTTCTAGGAATTTGTCCATCTCCTCTACTTTTCTAGTGTTTAAGCATACAGTTCTTCATAGTCTCCTCTTATGATCTGTCTTATTTCTGTGGGGTCAGTGGTAATGTCATTTCTGATTTTATTTAGTTTTGCCTTCCCTCTTTTTTTCTTGATCAGTCTAGCTAAAGGTTTGTTGATTTTGTTGATCTCAAAGAACCAACTTTTGGTTTTGTTGATTCTCTATATTGTGTTTTTGTTCTCAATTTCATTTATTTCTGTTCTGATCTTTACTATTTCTTCCCTTCGGCTTGTTTGGGATTTGTTTGCTCTTCTTTTTCTAGTTCCTCTGGGTGTGCAGTTAGGTTCAGTTTTAGCTGTTTCTTCTTTTTAAATGTAAGCATTGAGGGCTATAAATTTCCCTCTCAGAACAGCCTTTGCAGTGTTCCAAAAGTTTTGATATGTTGTGTTCTCATTTTCATTCACCTCAAGCTATTTGCTGAATTCTCTTGCAATTTCTTCTTTGATGTACTGATTATTTAAGAGTGTGTTGTTTAATCTCCATATATTTATGGATTTTCCCTTTTTTCATCCATTATTGATTTCTAGCTTCATTCTGTTATGATCAGAGAAAATGTTTTGTATAATTTCAATTTTAAAAAAATTATTCAGACTTGTCTTGTGGTCTATGGTCTATCTTGGAGAAGGAGCCATGAGCACTTGAAAAGAATGTATATCCTATTTTTTTGTGTGTGCAATGCTCTATAGTTGTCAGTTAGGTTTCCTTCATTTATCATATTATTCAAGCTCTCTGGCTCTTTATTTATCCTCTGTCAGATATTCTGTCAAATACTGAGAGTAGTATATTGAAGTCTCCATCTTTTCTTGTAGAGACATCTGTTTCTCCCTTCAGCTTTGATGGTGTGTGCTTCATGTATCTTGGGGCACTGAGGTTAGATGCATAAATATTTAGTAAAGTTATTTCTTCTTGCTGAATTGCCCCTTTTATTAATATATAATGACCTTCTTCATTCCTCATAACAGGTTTGCATTTAAAATCTATTTTGCCTGAAATTTGTTATCGCTACTCCAGCTCTTTCTTGGTTACTATTTGTGTGGAATATCCTCTTCTAACTTTTCACTATTGCACTAGTTGTGTCCTTACATCTCAGATGAGTCTCTTGTAGACAATATATAAATGGCCCATAATTTTTTTTATCCACTCTGTTGGTCAATGTCTTTTAACTGGGGAGTTCAAGCCATTAACATTCAATTTTATTACTGTAAAGACATTACTTACTTCATCCATTTTGATTTTGGTTTACTGTTGTCATATTGTACTATTATCTACCTTTTCCCCTTTAATTTATCCTTTCTAAGAATCTTCATTTCTACACTCTTCTCCATGTCTCTCCCCATTGTTTTTTTCCTTTCAGCCTGCAGAACTCCCTTTAGTATCTCTTGTAATTCTAGTCTTTTGGTAACATATTCTATCAGTTTTTCTTTGTCTGTGAAGACTTTGAACTCCCCTTCATTTTCAATGTATAGCTTTGCCAGATAGAGAATTCTTGGTTGGCAGTTTTTCTTTTTCAGTAACTTAAATACATTGTTCCACTTTCTTCTCTCCTCCATGGTTTCTGATGAGAGATTGATTCAATAAGATTAATCTTATCAAAGTCCCCTTGTATGTGATACTTTGCTTTCCTCTTGCTGCTTTCAGAATCCTCTCTTTATCTCTGATATTTGTCATTCTGAATGGTAGGTGTCTCAGGGTAGGTTTATTTGGATTTATTCTGTTTAGGGTGCATTGTCCTTCTTTGGTATTGATATTTATGTCTTTCATAAGATTTTGGAAGAGTTAGGTCATTATTTCTTCAAATATTCTTTCTGCCGCTTTTCAAATTTCTTCTTTTGGGACAGCAATAATGAATATGTTTTGCATTTCCATTGCAATTCAATTCCCTGAGACCCTGTTCTATTTTTTCCATTCTCTTATCTTTCTGTTCTCCTGTCTTTTCTAGTTCAGATGTTCTGTCTTTGAAATTACTAATTCTATCTTTGAGAAATTCAAATCTGTTCAAAAATTTATTTTGAGGAGGTTCCATTAACCTATTTTTTTTCTTTCATAACTTGTGCTTTGGCTCTAAAGTCTACGAAACCATTGCCTAACACAAGACCCTGAATATGCTTCTGTACATTTTCTTCTGGGAGTTTTATAATCCTAGCTCTTATGTTTAGGTCTTTGGTCCATTTTGAGTTATTTTGTATATGGTGTGAAACAGGGGTCTTCTTTCCTTCCTTTGCATATGGATATCCAGTTTTCCCAGCACCATTTGTTGAAGAGATTATTCATTCCCAATTGAGTGGACTTGTTAGCCTTGTCAAAAATCAGTTGTTTTTGACAAAATACATAATGGCCTGTAATATAAAGTATAGTCCATGGTTAGTAACAATGCTTCAATACATCTTCATCAATTGTAACAAATGCACCACACCAATGAAAGATTTATTAATGGGGGAAAGTGTGGGAGGGGGAGGGGATGGGCATATATGGGAATCCCCTATATTTTTGATGTAACATTTATATAATCTAAAGCTTCTTAAAAAGTGAATAAAATTAACTGAAAAAATCATTTGACCATAAATGTGAGGGTTTATTTCTGAACTCCCAGTTCAACTCCATTGGTGGATATATCTAGCCTTGTGCCACTACCATGCTGTTTTGAACATTGTAGCCTTGTGACATGCTTAAAGTCAGGAAGTGTGAGTCCTCCAACTTCATTCTTTTCAAGATATTGGGTATTTCAGGCCCCTTATCCTTCCAAATAAATCTGATGATTTGCTTTTACATTTCTGCAAAGTATGTATTGGGGTGCAATGTTCTGTATATGTTTGTTGTGTCTAGTTCATTTATCATAGTATTCAGACTCTCTGGTTCCGTATTGATTTCCCATCTAGATGTTCTATCCATTGATGAAAGAGGTGTATTTAAGACTCCAGCAGTTATTGTGCAGCTATCTATTTCTCCTTTCAATTTTCTCAGTGTTTGCCTCATGTATTTTGGGGCATGGTGGTTAGGTGCATAAATGTTTGTGATTGCTATTTCTTCTTGGTGGATTGCCTTTTTATTAATATATAATGCCCTTCTTTTTCTCCTATAACATCTTTTGACCTTAAGTCTATTTTGTCCAATATTAGCATAGGTACTCTAGCTCTTTTTTGGTAACTATTTGTATGGAATATCTTTTTCCATTCTTTCACTTTCAACCTATTTGTGTCTTTATGTCTTAGAGGAGTCTTTTGTAAACAACATACAATTGGATCATGTTTTATTCAGTCTGCCCACCTATTTTTGATTGAGGATTTTAATCCATTAACATTCAGTGTTATTATTGTAAAGGCAGTACTTACTTTAGCCCTTGTTTCCTCTGGTTTTTATGTCATATCATTTTTTGTATCTCTATTCCTTTATTGTATATTCCCTTTCTGCATAGTTATCTT
>PVKH010002119.1:0-28054 GCA_004027955.1 Chaetophractus vellerosus
AGTCAGCAATAACCAGGGTTCACAGCATTCAGTGTGTGTTCCCCACAAGACTTTTTGAAGCCTGTGGAGATAGGGTTGGGGGACAAGGTGAGGAGAATGCATTCTCACTTAATAAACCTCTTAGTCAAAGCCGGAGCAGAGACATTTCTGAAGGTGAACTGGGTTGAACAAAGGCATGGTCAATGAAGATTCTAACTTACTTTTTTCTCTGTTGTTTACTAAATGGTAATCAAATCATAAATGACAACAGTTTAGTCTGGTTGTTTCTTTAAACTTCCACAAAGTTGACATGATTTCTTGGACAATGATAGACAGCATCCCACACATTTACTGAGGGAGTCAGCCATAAGCTTTGTGCTCTTCTTTTTCAGAAATACCCAAAAATAGCAATTGCAAAACATGGATGAAATTTATAAGATGGCTTCCACAGAAAGGATCCAGCTGTTGGAAAAAGAACTGGCTATGCAATTGACCGAACTGAAATCTGAAATGGAAGAACAGGGGGCTCTTCAGAGAACAACTAATGGAGCTTACAGGTAGGTAGTGGCAGTATGAAGTTGTGGTTATCAGGGACTTTAACCCCCACCCTCACTGCAAAATCCCTATCAGCCCCCTCTTCTTTTTATATGGACAATTGACGTTATCTCCAGGTCAGATAAATGGTATACAATATGTTTTAAATATCCTTTTACAACGTGACTACTGTCCCCAAGATTTTCCTGTATTCTAGGATTGTCAAGGCAGATAGAAGCACTGTCCAAAGAAAATATTGAACTTCTAGAAGCTATTATACAAGTCATACTCAATGAAAAGAGGTCTTATTTTACTCACTATATTATAAACGAATTTGACCTTGATTTTGATGAAAAATTTAAAAACTAAAATAATGCTGGGTATTTGGTGATGAATTCTGGCAAAAATATGTTCTGTTAGGAACCCTTCTATAGGTAAATCCTGCCAATGACTGCAATCAAGTTCTTTTAGAGAAACAGGGTAGCCAGATCAGCCCGAGTGACAAGACTCATGGGCCCAGAATGTTCCTATTACTCTGTTTCTGTTACTGTTATAATCGATAAAGAGGAAAACGAAGGCCAAGTTAGGTTGAGTAGTTGAGTAAACACAGTGTAGATGGTGAGGGGTTGGAAGGAAGAAAGTACAGGAGAAGAAGCAGTAAATAGGTGCATTAGCGCCTCATTCCAAAAGTGATTCTGAAAGAACCACAATTTAGTGTTGTTGGGATTGAATCATGTCCCCCAACAAAAAGCATGTTCATCTCTTGTGATGGTTAAGTTCATGTGTCAAATTCAGGTTATCATGTTCGGTTGTTTAGTCCAGGAAGCACTGGCTTGATTGTTACTGTGAGGATATTTCATGAATTTAAATCAACAGTAAATTGATTGCATCTTTGGTTGATTACGTCTACAATCAAATGAGGAGATTGCCCTCAACAATGAGAGAAGTCTTATCCAATCAGTTGAAGGCCTTTAAAGGAGGAGTGATGATTTCAGTAGTCAGAAGGGAGAATTTCCATCTCTACTTCAGCCAACCAGCTTCTCCTGGGGAATTCATTGAAAACTTTCACTGAACTTCCCAACTTGCAGCCTGCCCTACAGAACTGGGACTTGCCTAACACCACGTCACATGAGCCAATTCCTATTTTAAAAATCTCATAATATTTACAATATATATAAATTTTAATTTATATATGACTCCCAAACCATGGTCCAGTGAGTGTGAACCCATTTGTGAACAGGATCGTTGAAGAGTTATTAGTTATAGTGTGCCCAAGCTGAATGACAGTAGGCCTTAATCTAATATGGCTAAATCCTTACAAGCAAAGGAAATTTGATGTGGAAGGGGAAGCCACTGGGATTAGCTAGAAGCTGGAAATGAAAGCTTGGAACCCATCAAAGAAAGAAGATACCACCTTGTGCATTTAAAAGCCAAGGAAGTGGCCGGCTCGATAGCCCAGTGGATAAGGCACCGGCATACCACATGGGAAGCCCCGGGTTCGGTTCCCGGGGACCTCTCCTAGCCGGCAGACCACCTTGAGAATGGCAAGCCGCCATGGGCAGGCCAGAGCCACCATGGGCAGGGCAAAAAGCTGCCACGGACAGGGCAAAAGCCGCCACGGGCAGGGCAGGTCGCCCGCGGATGGAGCGCAGCCAGCCACCCGCGAACTGAAAGCCGGCTGTGAACGGAAGCAGAAGCCGCCCACAAGCGGGGAAAGCCGTGCCTGCGCAGTGACCACTCTCGGCGCGTCGCTGCAGCGGGGGGGAAGGGGAGATATGTAAAAAAAAAAATAAATCTTAAAAAAAAAAAAAAAGCCAAGGAACTCCAAAGATTGTCAGCCAGACAAAAGACACTGACTCTGGGAGGAAGCAAGCCTTCTGACCTCTGAAACTGTGAGCAAATAAATTCCTGTTATTTAAGCCAACCCATTGTATGGTATTTGTTTTACAGATGGGAAACTAAGATACTGTACTTTATAATTTAGTATTTAAAGCCCTTGTGTGCATGGAGCAGATCAAGGATTGCATGAGGAAATGGAAAGATCACAGAATTATGCAGTTCATGTAATTTTTCTAAACTTTGGTCTCTTATTTGGAATAAAAGGTTAAAAATATGTGTCTTGCCTACTTTATAAGGTTGTAAGGCTCAAATGAGATAATACGTGTTAAAGCATTTCAAACACTTGAAAACATTACGCAAATATCAGGTGTTGGTATTATTACAATTTAAATGGCAGAGCCTCAGGCAGGTGACTCCCCACTGGACATTGTAATGAGGAAGTCTTCCTGAAGTTCTGTTTTAGAACAGAGTGATGGGAAATCTCGGAGTGCCTATATTTCTCTACTCCCCCAAATCACGAAACACTGCACCTTCAAGAATAGAAACATTAATGCAACGAATACTTACTGAGCTCCTTCTGTTTGCTGTGCTAGATTCTGGAGTTCAAAGGAAAATGGAAAATGCCCACTACTGGTAATCCCTTTAGCAATATCATTCCCCATTAGACTGAAAAAAATCTATTGAAAACGAGAAGATAACTGTACCTTAGTCATCTTTCTTTCTTTTTTCTTTTTTGTAGTCTTTCCCTCATTTTATCCCACAAGCCCAGGACTTTGTAGTAGTTAAGTGTTTCATAAATACCTGCTGAATGAATAAAAGAATGAGTTGTATGTTAAATAAACAGTACTTAGTGAACAAATGAACTAATCTGTTTGGGTTGATATACATACTTCCTACATTCAACCTCTTTTAGGTCATTCACAGACACTTTGAGGTTAACTGAGAGGAAAGACATGATCTGAGTGAAAGAGGATTGGGGCAGTTAAGCCTATGACCCCACCTAGTATCCCAGCATGCCAAAGAAATAGAAGAGGGCAAGGGAAGTGTGGGTTTCTTCTGCTTCCCTGACTGCCTGTATAATAGTTATTCCCCATTCTGGTTACTGCTTCTCCACCTCCATGAAGCTGCAGTCAGAATCCAGTTATCCAGCAATCATAGAAATGATACATTTTATGAATTAATACTTTTCTTCTCAAGGCCCTTTCAGAGCTTGCCTCATTTTAATTTTCATCAAAGCCAAGATGGGAGGAGATAAGAGAGGCATTATCTCTAACTTTAGGTGGGGAAACTTGACACAAAGTGTTTAAATGACTTGCTTGAGTGTACATGACTGATGGATCTCCTGGCTATCAGTCTGGTGATGAAATTCCACTAGTGCATGGAAATTCTGGCAAATACACAGACTAAAACTACATTTTCATCTTCCTTTAAAACTTATCCATGGGGACTGATAGGGTCATATTAACAATATTAACCTAAATTTTACTGGCTGCAATCTCCTCAAATTCTCTAGGTAGTCTCTCACATGAGTTCCAGAACTACCTGATATGGCCCCCTTGTCAATGTCTGCAAAGTCCCATCCTGAGAAAGTGATGTCTGTGCCAGGCTTGCTGTCCCCTGATGTTCCCAAAGTTGCCAAACCTTGAGGTGTGTTTTACACCAAAAGGAGAGAGCACCCCTCTTCCCAACTCTGGCCCCACCCCTTACCACTGGGGCTACCCAGCAATGCTGCATGTGTCTTCTTGTCTCCACGCCCATGGTAAAAACAAGTCTCTCATGACTGCGCTAGAACAGAAGTCCATAAGGCTGCTTAAACAGCACTTCTACTATGAGTGTTTTTCCCTAGATATATAAATAGTTTAGTTAACTTTCCTGAAGCAGTAACCTTGGTTAAAATAATTTCCAGAGTATTTCATGTTTGACATTTAGGGACCATTTTCACCCCCAAGTAACTCAGCAAGTACACAAAAATAAGAGCATTTTGTTTAATATATGATACTGGTTTTATGAGTCATCTAGGTTGATAAAAATGTTTCATAAGCACTGTATTAAAGGTGAGGTTATTGGAGGGAATGCACGGCGGGGAAATAAACATTCTCACCATTGTTAGCATGTGTCCCTTTGGAACCTTGAGTAGGAAAAAGGGGGCTAAACCAGAAGTGGAAGAAAGACTGTGTGGGGAGGAGAGGAAGGTTTAGGAAACATTGAAGTATCCACGGATTCGGATCAAGACAGAAACATAGGATCTTTACATACCCCCAACAATCGAATATGATATAATTCACTTATTCAGTTGTGAAGAGGTACAGATTAATCATGATGGTCCAGGACCCCTCTACGGTCTGGGTCTATTGCAGTTTTTACATTTTCCTTTGCGCAAATCTTTCTGCAGCTCTGTTCGAATACCAAGGGACATTTCTTACTTTAGAAGAGAAAGGGAACTGGCACTAAAGAAAACCTTACAGGTGGGTAGGTGAGTGGAGTATGAATATTTCAATTAAAAAAATATTTTGATAACTTGTTGAAAACTTTTAACAGAAAAAGTTTATTTTTGCAAACAAACAGCTGGAGTTAGTAACTGTGGTTATAAGGGCAAAATAACCCTGATACTCAGCTTACTGTTGAATCAGAGAAGGCCTCTTGGAGGTATCTGATTTTATGGCTTTGAAATTTTACAGTTCCTTGATTTTTGGTGTTAAAATTAGTTATTTGGAAACTTAGATATTATATTGTGTAAAGCTAACCAGATTTCCTCATCTGTAACGTGGTGATCATCATCCCTGCACAGCCAGCCCTTCTGTAATGACCGTGTAAGATAACTGAAAATAAAAGTTCAAATATACATCAATGTTTTTGAAACTACCAGAAACTGAATGTCATTTTCTTGTCATAAACACTGATGATGTATTTCCTAATTTCCTCCTGTTTGCCTGCTGTGGTGCGTGGGGTTCAGGTTGCTGAGTCAAAGCCCCTGGTTGTTCAGGCAGATGTCATGCAGAGGGAGCTAGAGAGTTGTCTTAGAAGAGAGTACACGCCTGAAACTTTACCTTTGCTTCTGTTGCAGGTAAGACTCGTTTTGCAATTTGGAAAAAAAAAAAAATTCTGGAATTTAGTAGAAATGTATGAACAAATCTAGCCTTCTGGTGTATCCTCCGGCCAGGGTAGGATTTTCTCTATATGTGAAGTTTTCACATATAAGGATTTGGTTAGTGTAAATGCTGAACTTTGTTAGATAGCTATGCCATACTTAAATTCAGTTTAGCTAAAATCATTAAACAGTTGACTGAGTTTCTACCAAATACTCCTTTGGCTGGTATTAAGGGACAATCCAACATTGACTATAATAGTCCCAGTCCTCAAAAAGCTGTTCGCTGACCTAGGGAAGACATTTCTGGAATTCTCTAATAAGAAAATAACTCTCAGCTGAGGGAAAAAAATTACATAAAGATTATTATTGCTGCATTATAATAAAAGTGAAACTTTTGAATTACCTAAGTATCCAACAATAGAAGAAAGAGTTTTGTTTTTTTAAAAAAACTAAGAATGTGGTACTTGATAAGAATATTGTTCTGCCATTAAACACTTTTAAGCATAAGGAATTATTATGTCATCGTGTAACATTAGTTATAAAAGCTAATATTGTGTGTGTGTATCACGTAGCTTAATAATGGCCAAATAATATATAGAAAAATCCTTTGAAGGATGTGTATCAAAATGTCTTTGGATAGCAAGATAATGAACCTCCCCTTTCTATTTTATATTTTTTCCAAATTTTCTATAATAAGTGTGTATTATTTTTTTAAATTCTTTGCTCTTTGCTCCTGTATCATGAATTATATCCTCCCTATAAAGACAAATTAATAGAGAGAGTTAGCAATGAAAATAATATATTAATCACAAGGAAACAAAAGGTTTTGAGATTCTATTTACAAGTACAAGTATTGTCATTATCTTTATCCAGTATTCTTTTTTCCTTTAATTCCTGGCACTTTTCTTTCTGGCACTATCCTTTTGTGTATATCAGTGGTTCTTAAGGTAGAAAAAGGGAATAAGAAGGCAGGGGGCATTTTGCCCCCCACCCCACCCCACCCCCCTTCCAGGGACCATTTGGTAATGTCTGGAGACAATTTTAGTTGTCATAATTTGGCAGGGAAGATGCTACTGCTATCTAGTGAGTAGAGACCAAGGATGCTACTGAAACATCCTACAATGCACAGAACAGACACCTACAATAAAGAATTATCTGGTTCCAAATGTCAATAGTGCTGCAGTTGAGAAACCCTGATGTAGTGCCTTCTGCCTAAAGAACTTCCTTTAACATTTTTTGTAGTGCAGATCTGTGAGCGTGACAATTTTTGTTTTTCTGGAAAAAAAGTCTTTATTTTGTCTTCATTTTAGAAAGATATTTTTCTTCAATATAGAATTCTTGGCTAATTGGTTTTCTCTTTCATCACCTCAAAGATGTTGCTTCATTGTCTTCTGGCTTGCATAGTTTCCATTTCTAGATATAATATGACCTTTGTTCTCTGGCTGCTTTTAAGATTTTCTCTTAATAGTTTCTGGTTATTTGGTTATGATGTGCCTTGATGAGGTTTTCTTTGTGTTTATCATACGTAGGTTTGGTTGAACTTCTTGGATTGTAGGCTTGTCTTTTTCATAAGTTTTTGAAAATTTTCAACCATTATTTTTTCATATATATGTTCTATTCTGAACCCTCCTTCTGGGACTCCAGTTATACAATTTAACCATTTGATATTGTTCCAGAGGTCAATGAGGCTCTGTATATTTTTTTCTGTTTTTTTATTTTCCTCAATGCTACATTTTGTATAGTCTCCATTGCTATGCTTTCAAGTTCTTTTATTTTCTTCTATAATGTCTAATCTGCTAGTAATCACACCCAGTTAATTTTTCATTTCAGATATTGTATTTTCCATTTCTAGAAGTTCTGATTGATTCTCTTTTTTGTATATGAATTTTTTAATATAATAAACTTTATTTTTAAAGAGGTTTTAGATTACAGAAAAGTTACCTTGAAAGTATAAGGGATTCCCATATACCCTACCTTCTCCATTTGATTCTTTTTTTATCTTTTGCATTTCTCTCCTCATTATGTTCACATTTTTCTTTCAATCCTTGAGCATGCTGATCATCTTTATAATAACTCTTTTAAAGTCTTTGTTTGCTAATTTCAAAATCTCTGCTATTTCTGGGTCTGTTTCTTTTCACTAATCTTTCCCTTGGTAATAGGTCACATTTTCCTACTTCTTTACATGTCTAGTAATTTTTTGTTGAGTGCTGGACATTGTGAATTTTACATTATTGAGTGCTGGATTCCCCCCCCCCCCCGCCCCATTCCTTTAGAGTATTAGACTTTATTCAGGCAGGAAGTTAAGTTACTTGCAGGTCAGCTTGATCCTTCCAAGGCTTGATTTTTGTGTGTGTGTGGTTTTTTTTATCTTTTCTTTTTTTGTTTCTTTTTAAAGAAGCTTTAGATTACGTAAATGGTACATCAAAAATATAGGGACCCTGCACACGGGTGCGCTGCCAGACCCTGTGAGCAGGTGCATTGCCAGGTCCCACGAGCAGGTGAGCAGTCAGGCCCCACACACAGGTGAGCCCCCCAGGCCCTGTGTGCAGGTGCACTGCCAGGCCCTGCAAGGGGGTGAGCCATCAGACCCCATGTGCAGGTGCGCCATCAGGTCCTGCAAGCCGTGCAGCAAGATGATGACATAACAAAAGAGTGACACAAGGGAGAGCCAAGACGAGATGCACTGAAAAACCAGGAACTAAGGTGGCACAGGTGGTAGGATGCCTCTCTCTCACATAGGAGGTTCCAAGGATCAAATCCCAGTGAAGACAGGAGGAGAAGGATGAGAAGAGAGGGCAGGAAATGGACACAGAAAGTTGCCCAGCAAATGGACACAGAAACAGCAAAAATGGGGGTGGGGTAAAAATGGCTAAAAGTAAATAAATAAATAAATAAATAAATAAATAAATAAATAAATAAATCCTTTAAAAAATGTATAGGGGAGTAAGATATGGATTATAGTTAATAGTAATACTTTGATGATGCTCTTTCATAGTTTGTTAACAAATGTTTCACAACAATGCAAAGTATTTGTGGTGGGGTGATGTGTGGGAGCCCTGTATGATGTTATGCATGTTTGTTTTGTAAGTTCACAATATTTGCTGAACACTTATAGTTATGCATGTTCATGTATGAATGATATACTTCAATAAATTGTTTTTTAAAATGCAGGGAAAAACAAAATATTAAAAAAAGAAAAAAAATATATATATGAAAAAAATATATATATATACACACAGGATTCCCATATACCCCACCCGTTCCCCTCCCCCCACTTTCCCCCTTTAACAACATCTTTCATTAGTGTGGTACATTTGTTACAATTGATGAACATGTATTGAAGCATTGTTACTAACCATGGCATATAGTTAACATTATAGTTTATACTTTGCACCACACAATTTTATAAGTTTTGACAGAATGTATAGTATAGTCATTCCTATGTCATGCAGGACAATTCCAAAGTCCCAAAATACACTATGTTGCACCAGTTCTTCCCTCTTCCCCGCCCCCCCCCAAACAGAACCTCTGGTGGCCACTGCCTTTATATCAATTTTGCAAGTTCTTCCATTGCTGGAATAATAATGAGTCTACTTTGTCCGTAGTTGCATTCCCCCTTATGTTTGTTCATTCCTCAATCTTAAGGATTTTGGCATGGCTATACCCACTCTGTTGCTCATTGAGAGGGGGCTTAGATCCCATGGGGCAGGTGGATAGAACTGTCTTGCTTGCTGTTGTAGATACTCTCTGTTTTTTGGGATGGGCATTGTCCATTGTCATCCTTTTGTTAGTTGTCCTCAGTGAGTACAATGAACTAGAGACTCGCTGTTGCAATTCTGCTAAGATTCAGGGCTCAACAGGCATATGAATAGACTGAAGATTTAAGTGTCTGGGACAAATATTTAATGAGTATAGTGCTAAAAATAGGTTCAAATAAAAGGGGCAGGAGAGCCATATGTAGAGAAATTATAAATAAGTCTAACTCTGTTACATTGGGGAGCATATATTCCAAAGTAAGGCCCATTGACAGGGTGCCAACTTCCTGAGATTGTCTGCCCTGTCTATAGTGTCTAGAAGTTTCCAGAGTCCTCAGGAGTCCCACTGTTTGAGGCACTATTTACTGTGGCAGTCAATGAGATCCTGCTGAGACATGCATAAGCCTAACCTCTGGAATAACCTCCCAACTCACCTTGAAATCTCTTAGCCATAAAAACTTATTTGTATTTAATATTTCCCCTTTGGGTCAAGGTCTTTTTACAAATAGAATGCCAGTTGGCATTTGGTAATAATCCCTTGGTGCCAGGGAGGCTCGCCCCTGGGAGTCATGTCCCTTATGGAGGGTAGGGGGAAGGTGGTGTCTTTATATGCTGAGCTTGGCTTAGAGAGAGACCACATTTAAGCAACAAGGAGGCTTTCAGGAGGTAATCCTTAGGCAATATTAACCTAGGCTAACTTTCAATTTCACTAGAAAAGTTTCATAAGTACAAACATCAATATCAAGAGCCTGGCATATTGGTCTGTCCTTCTTCGCTAGGCCCAAGGCTTGCTTTTAAGCTTTGTTTGAGTGGGTCTAGAAAAATGTTTACTCTAGGGGTAGTTTATCCTTATTACTAAAGTGTTACTCCTCTGATGTCTCCACTGAATGCCCCAGGTATTCTTCAGTCTGGCTAGTTGGAACTCAGACATGTCCTAAACCTGTATGAACACTGAGAACTATTCAGTTTACAATTCTTCAGTAAGTTATTCTTTGCACAGACTTGTGGAATTTTACCCTTTACATGTATCACTTAGTATTCAGCAACAGACTCAAAGGACAACCCTTACTTCAGATTTCTGGAGCCTTTTCTCTGCCTAGCTCCCTCCTCTTCAGTACTCTGCTCTGCAAATTCCAGTTGATCCAGCCTGCCTAAATTTCAATTTCTCTCCCCTCAATTCAGAGAGACCAGAGAGAAAACCAGGATTATTATAGGGCTCACTTCATTTGTTTTCCTCTTCTCAGAGAGCACAGTCCAGCATTGCCTATTGTACAATGGCAGAAAACAGTTGCTTTATATATTTTGTCCAATTTTCTAATTGTTTATAATAGAAGGGAAAATATCATCCTAGTTATTCCATGACAACCAGTATTGTTTTTATTATCAGAAAGACAACATTTTAAAAGTATTGGCTAATTTAAATATTTTTAAGTATAAATAAAATATCTGGCCTCAGGTTAACCTCTGTGTTCTTACCTATAATATACTTTGCATTTAAGACTCATAACTTCAGTTTTTAAGACAAAGTTTTAAGCTCATCTTTAGACAGTTTGAAAGACTTTTATATCACTGCTAAAATTCTTCAGTAATTGATCCATTAGCCTACAGTCTGTTGACTTGCCAATGGAGCATAAAGATTTAGAAATGCAAACATGCTTTCTTTAAAATTGAATGGTATCTTGGGACAGGCTTCTAATCTTATGGTTTTTATATAGAAAAATCTATCTTTCCAAAACAACCAGAGACTAATTTACCTATTGTTGGTGTTATTAAGACAATTTGGTTGATTTTTATTGTTTTTATTAAAGTATTATACAGAAAGAATTACCCAGCTGGTCCAGAGTAAATATTTACACATGCTTAGGTGGAAGAGGTTTTGCCAGCACAGTAAGATCATGGAGCAGCTTTATCCTCTTTACAAGGTAGGAAGCCCATGAACAGATATACCTGTGGAATGTTTTTCATAATGACAGAATGGTCAGGAAACTTGTCAATTTTTTAGTCCATGGCCAAAGATTGGAAAGGAACTAATGGGTGCACCTACATGACTCAATGAGATGTGAAGGAAGTTTTGTTTGATAAGAAATGCATTTTTTTCTATAGACCTGGCCTCCTCTGCTATAGGTAAAAAACTCAGAAGCAGATTCCAGTTACCAGACATCCTTATATAGTGACTCTTTGCTGTAATCTCTCTCTTTTTGAGTCCTAAGAATTGACTTTTCCCTTATCAGTAAACTTTAGAATATGGAACTTTGGGATTCCAGTAAACCCTTATTTGGCCCCTAAACGGCATTACTTTATGCTTGGAAGCAGATGACACATGAAAACAACCCTAGCAAATAACTAAGTTCTGCCTGTATCTTTCTCTTAAACAGAAGCAAGTTGGCTATATTATGCAGGAGTACAATGATGCAGTTCAGAGAGCTGAAAGATTGTCTGTTGCACGTGAAAACTTCCTTATGGGAAAAAACAACCCCCCTAATTTATTGACACAGGAAGATGTGACTATTTACACAAAGTGGTTAGTGTGTCACCTACACTCTCTCGGGACCATTCACCGCTACCTACAGGTAGGAACAGCATGTGAAAAGTATTTAAGCGAAGACGTGGTGCCCTCCCAGGAACAGTCAGCACATTGCTTTCTCACACCTGTCACCAAGTTTTGGATTGTCATTATTTCTGGACTCCATCTGCCCAACAAATATTAGGAACAATAACAAGTCAGTGGCTTTATCTTTGAAACCTTCTAAGATGAGCTCTACCTTGTTCTAATGAAATCACTCCATTAATTTAGCTTTCCCAAAGATGTCTTTTGGACTATTTCATATTCACTATGTAAGTTCATGTTTTAACATCTTGTTCGGGATTTATGCTTTCCAATTTCCAATATTTTTATTCAACAATATTTAATGAGGGTCTAACATGTGCCAGGTACTTGTCCAGGGCTATCCAGCAAAGATATGATCTTTATATTTTCTATATAAAGATCATATCTTTGCTGAGTCCGAGGTTGATAGGAAGATAGATAAGTAAATAGTCAACTGAAATACAATGTGATAAGAAAGTAGACTAACTATAAGTACATGATAAAGAGAGGCACAGAGAAATGGCCCTAACCCAGACTAGGGGCATCGGAGAGGGAGTAACATATTCTCATTTGCATTTGAGAAAGATTCTTAATTTCCACCTAAATCTTTTCCTACTCCTTTCTATCTTATCACAGTGATACAACCATCCACAGAGTTAATCAGAAAGCTGGCCATTATCCTTGACTTCATCCTTTTTCCACATCCAGTCAGTCACCATGGAGTCTACCTCTGATACATCTCTCTCCAGTCTCATGGCATTATAATGATCAACTCATAAGTACGGGTCCCCCACTAAACTGTGAACTCTTTGAAGTTGGTCCATGTTTTGTTTATCTTTGTATCCCTAGCACTTCACACAATGCCTTTTCCATTATGAATGCTCTATCAATGTAGACCTGGCTGGAAGTTAAGCTCACTCAAAGTTATGACAGCACTAAGTCTCCCAGCTCCAGATTTAGTCCTTCATGTTTGGGCAGGTTGCTGACGTCCACCTTTACCTATCTCCCTCTCTATTAAAATGAAATGCTGCTCCTGCACTTCAGGCTAGATGCTTCTGTGTTAATTGAGTTGGCATGTGGCCTTTTGGTTGTGCCCTTCTGTAGGCTCTCCAGTATTTGCCCATCTCCAAAGTGCTGTGTGTAGCAGTTGACAAACTCCTTGAGGTTGGTGAGGAAAATGAGGTTGGTGAGGTCTATGCTAGTGACATTGACCCTGACATCCAGAGTTCTGCTGCTCCAGGCCCTATAGATACCAGCACTTCAGGTAAGAAATTAGTCTTTTTTAACCTAAGGCAATAAGGGGAAAAGAAGATTGTAATTTTGCATATGTGCTGTTTTATTACATGATCTTGATTGAAAATTTTCTATATGCCAATGAATTATATCCTTTTAATAAAATGTTAATTTAATGTTCTGAAGCAAAAAATAGCAAACACTTCTCTTAGACGTTTTTATCTCCATCTTTATAACTAACAAACTAAAAGAAAGGAGAAAGGCAATGGACTTGAAGTCAGGAGTACTGGGTTCTAAACCTATTTCTTTGGTGGCCTCACTGTTGGCCTGCATATTTAGGTCATTTCATCTTCTCAGACCTCAATTTACTCATCTCTAAAATAACCCTTTCAGATTAAGTGATATCTAAGGTCCCTTCCTGTTTCAATATTTCATGATTGTTAAAGAATTTCCTCACTGAGTCAATTTAATAAAGTCTTCCTGCCCTTAACTTGTGTTACATATGACTAAGGAAACTGATCAAGTGACTCCAACTGACATACTTGCTTGGGGGTATGTGCAAAGGGTAACAAACACCTGGGAGAGGCAGCCAATCCAGTTGTGGGGCATCAGAGAAGGCATCTCGGAGGTGGGGAGTCCAAACTAGGTCCCTACAGATGAGTAGAAGTTAGCCAGGCAAAGTGGGCTGAAGGTTCTCACTTTCTTCTTATTGGTTATTTTATAAATCATACTCTTTGTTTACCACAAATGGCTATAGGTAGTTCTGCTTCCACTAAGTCAACCTCCAAAGGGTCTGTTGGGTTTCTACTACAGGCTGAGAGGGGTGTGGTTATTTGTAGCCCCACAGAAAGCCAATATACCAAGGATTTCTTAGATATGCCTGGACAAGTGTGATGCAGACTAAATTGTGGCAGAGAAGGTTGGGCAAGAAACAGAATGACCCTCCAATCTGCAGAGGAGGTCCTGTATGAGTTATTTCAAAGGACCTCTCCATTTTCATTCCCTGACTGGGTTTCATTGTTCTTAAGGCAATTTATTTTGCATTTCTTTCAGGGCCAATGAGAACAGAAGCTGCTTCCACGCTGCCCCAACACACAACAGAAACAGGGGAACTAAAACCTCAGCTCAAGTTCCTGCTCTCCCATTTCGACATCCCATTCGACGTGGAGGAGCTAAAGGACACTGCTAAGGAGATGGAACTATTTTCCTTGGTATTTTTCTTAATACAAGTATAGATGTTCATGAAAGAAAACACTAGCATTTGCCACAATGCTGGCTATTTATGCTGTCAACAGCTGCGTCTAGAGTGATATAATAGTCATAGATGGGACTTAGATTAGCAATTAGGAAGAACTTCCTTTCCATATGCGTAACTGGATCCTAGAATATCGAACTCAGATGGATGGTAGGATTTATTTTCTTAGAGAATTTAAAGAACAAGTAAGTTATGGTCCCTATTAGGTGATGTAAATATAGTCAAGTGTCTAAAACTATCAGATTCTCAGAACGTGTTGTAGCTCTTTTTATTGGCAAAACGCTTTACATTCAATAGAGTATACATTGTGTAATATTTAAAGTCATGCAGGGGAACCAGTTGTGGCTCAATTGGTAGGGCTCTGGTTTGCCACATGGGAGGCCCTGGGTTCGGTTCCTGGGACCTCCTGGAGAAGACAAGCCACCGTGAGCAGGCAAGACGCCGCGTGGTGAGCTGACTCAGCGGGATGCCACAGCACGGGGAGACAAGCAGACACAGAAAAACGCAAAGCAAATGAACACAGCAAGCACAAGCAGCAAGGGGGGGATAAATAAATAAATAAATAAATAAATAAATAAATAAATAAATAAAATAAAGTCATGCAGTTCTCTGTAACACTGCTATAACACAGTGTTGCACTTCCTTTAAAAAAAAAACTAATACTAACAAAAGCAATGTTATTTTTAAAAAACTGTTTCAAAACAGGCAAAAATCAAATCTGAATATTTTTGAATGACCTTCATGTAAAAAGAAGCCACTGAGAGCAAATGTGGCTCAAGTAATTCAGTACCCACCTCTCACATGGGAGGTCCTGGGTTCTGTTCGCTGTGCCTCCTGAGAAAACAAAAACAAACAACAAGCAAAACAAACAAAAAAAAGCCAACTCAGGGAAGCTGATGTGGCTCAGTGGTTGAGCGTCGGCTTCCCACATACGAGGTCCCCAGTTCAGTCCCTGAGCTCCAGTACCTCAAAAGAAAAAAGGAGCCACTGTCTCCTTGACCCTGAAGCTTCCCTTGCATTTGTATTTGTTACAGCATTGTTTTACCAGGATTACTTCTATAACTATGAAACATAGATATAGCTCACTGGAACCAATGGTATCACATGTCCTCTGGTTTCTTTAAAGACGATGGTGTTTAACTTTCTCTTAACAATAAAGGTCTTGGGGCCGGCTGTAGCTCAATTACCACATGGGAGGCCCCGGGTTTGGTTCCTGGGGCCTCCTTGAGCGGGCAGACTGCCTTGAGAAGGCAAGCTGCCGTGGGCAGAGCAAAGTCCCCGCGGGCAGGGCAAGCCACCCGCGAGCAGGCAAGGCTGCCGCGTGGTGAGCTGACTCGGCGGGTCGCTGCAACGGGGGCGGGGAGACAAGCAGACACAGAAGAACGCAAAAATGAACACAGCAAGAACAAGCAGAAAGGGGGGGATAAAAAAAAAAAAAAAAAAAGAATAGACGTCTTTCTTCTCACTTCACCAGCAGCACAGACTTCAGCAGAGTGCTTCTATGGGAGTATCCTTATCCTCATTTTCACCAAGTATTATAAATAATAGACCAAACATGGAATTTGAAGAAGATGGTGTTTACAAAGATCCACAATAAATAAAAATAAATGATAGCACAGTAAGCTATCATCAATGATAATGCAAAGAACATGAGGCTGGCCAAGCACACCAACAAAGCAGCTTTGTTCCCACACTGCAGTGATCAGCTTGTCTCTTTTATTTAGTGATAGTTTCCATTTTTTATTTTCTTAAACCAGTAGTATTCTGTGAAATGCTAATTGTGTTCCCAAGGTAAGCAATCATATTGAAACCATTTTTGTGTGTGTAGGAAAAGTACCTGTTTATCCTAGTGCTCTAATGTCCTGGAGTAGGTCAGCAATCTACAGCCAGCCACCTGTTTTATTATTATTAAAGTGTTTTACTTACAGGCCCACTCATTTATGTATTGTCTATGACTGCTTTTGCTTGGCAGAAGTGAGTAGTTGCACCAGAGACCATACGGTCTACAAAACCTAAAATATTTATTATCTAGCCTTTTAAGAAAAAGTTTAACCCCAGCGTTAGAGCACTGGTTCAATGGAACTTCCTGCAATGATTGTAGTGTTCTTTATCTGAGCTGTACAATATGGTTACCACTAATTCCATGACACTATTAAGCACTTGAAATGTGGCTAGTGCAACTGAGGAACTAAATTTTAATTTTTTTCTTTCTCCATTGTTATTGTTGTTGTTTTTAAAGATACTTAGATTACAAAAATATTATACAAAAAATATAGGGATTCCCATATGTTCCACTCCTCATACCTCTCACACCTTCCCACATAAACAACATCCTTCATTAGTGTGGCACATTCACTGATAAACGCATCCTGGGGCCTTGCTGCTGAGCATGGACCATAGTTCACATTGTAGTCTATACTCTCCCACACAGTTCTGCATGTTATGGGACGATATAAAATGGCCTTTATCTGTCATTGCAATGTCATTCAGGAAAATTCCCAAGTCATGAAAAAGCCCCCGTTATTAAAACTGTTTTTCCCTCTCCCTGCCCCCAGAGCCTCCAGTGGCCACTGCCTCCACATCAGTGTTGTAATTTCTTCTATTGCTGGAGTCACAATATGTCTATAGGAGAATACTAGTAAGTCCACTCTAGTCCATAGTTCATTCCCTAATCCTGAGGTTTCTGGGATGGTGATGTGCACCCCACCTCTAACTGAGAGGGGGCTTCGATCCCATACAGCCAATGGATGGGACTCTCTTGCTTGCAGGTGTAGGCACTCTCATTTCCTTGGTATGGTGGTTGTCAATCCTCACCTCCTTGTTAGTTGTCCTGGGTGAGTCCAATGAACTGGACAATAGGTATTACAACTCTGCTGAGGCTCTGGACCCAGCTGGCACATGGACAGCCCAGAAATTCCAGTCTCTTGGACATATACCTACAAACTCCAGCACCAAGTATAGGTTTAAATAAAAGGGACAGATGAGCCATGGGTAGGAAAGCGATAATTGAGTCCAACTCTGTCACTCTCAGCAGCACAAATTCCAAAGTAGGGCCCATGGTGAGGCACCAAACTCTGGAGCTATCTGCCCTGACCATAGGACCTGGGTGTCTCCAGAGCCCTCAGGAGCCCCACTATTTGGGGTAGTATCCACTTTGGCAGTCTATGAGATCCTGCTGAGATGTGCATAAGCGTTACCTCTGGGATGACCTCCTGACTCACTTTGAAGTCTGTTAGCCATATAAACTCATTTGTCTTTACCTTTCCCCCTTTTTATTTGAGGGTTTTTTCCATTTGCATTGCTAGTTTGTCCTTGGTAGTAATCCCTTAGTGCCAGGGAGGCTCATCTCTGGGAGTCATGCCCCATGATGGGGGGAAGGTAATGCATTTATATGCTGAGTTTGGCTTAGAAAGAGGCCACATTTGAGCAACAAGGAGGCTCTCGTGAGGGAACTCTTAGGCACCCCACAACATTAGGCTAAGTTTCAATTTCAAGAGCAAAGGCTCATAAGCATAGTCATCAATATCATGGGACCATCAATGGTTAAATTTTATTTTAATTTTGATCTATTCAAATTTAAATGTTAAGCAGCCATGTATGAGTAAGGGCTACCATATTGAACAGCACATGCCTGGAGGTACCGGCATTAATAGTCAAGGAACCCCAGCTTGAACAAATTTCACTCACTCACTCTGGAATCCTTTGTTGAGGCCATAGTATATGCCAGCATTGTGGGAGGTTCTTAAGAATCATAGTCTGTGCCCTTAGAAGCTCACCATCTAGTGAGGATATTGTGATGCAGTGTGGTCAGTGCAATGTTGAAGATGCAACAATGGGCTCAGTAGGCCCAGTAGGCATGAGCCCACTCTGGAGAAGAAAAGAGGACATATTCAGCATTTTGGCAGTAGTAAACTGTTTTGCAGGAAGCACTTGTAACCTCTGTCTGGAGGTGAGGTTAGATACCTGAAAGAGGTTTTTTTGTGTTTTTATTTTATCAAAGTGAAATTTCCATAGCATAAAATCAACCATTTTAAAGTGAATAATTCAGTTGCATTTAGTACATTCACAATGTTATGCAACAACACATCTAGTTCTAAAACATTTTCATCATCCCAAAATAAAACCTGTACCCCATTAAACAGTTACTCCCCATTCCCTCTTCTCCCCAGCCCCTTGCAATCACTAATCTGCTTTCTGACTCTATGGATTTTCCTATCCTATACATTTTATGTAAATATCATTGTTTCTGGCTTCTTTCACTTAGCATAATGTCTTCAAGGTTCATCCATATTGTCACATATATCAGTACCTTATTCCTTTTTATGGCTAAATAATATTACATTGTATGGCTATAGCACAATTTTGTTTATCCATTCATCCACTGATGGACATTTGGGTTGTTTCCACCTTCCGGCTATTGTGAATAGTACTGCTAGAACATTCGTGTACAAATATTTGTTTGAGTGCCTGTTTTAAATTCCTTTGGATATAAACCTAGGAGTGGAATTGCTGGGTCATATGTTAATTCTATATTTAACTTTTTGCAGAAATATCAAACTTTTTTTTAGAGCAGCTGAATCATTTTACATTCCCACCAGCACTTTACAAGGGTTTCAATTACTACACATCTTCACCAACACTGGTTATTTTTCTTTATTATTATTATTATTATCATCATCATCACCAGCATTATTATTATAGCTATCCTAATGAATATCAAATGGTATCTCATTGGGGGTTTGATTATTTGCATTACCCTAAGGACTAATGTCACTGAGCCTCTATCCACGTGCTTTGTAGCCATTTGTATATCTTCTTTGGATCTTAAAGGGTTTTAATGGGTGCCTACATCAGGCCTGCAGTTAGGAAAATAACCCTTTTAGGGAGAAGTACAGCCCTCTTCCTAGCATAGTCCAGGTCAGGCTTCTGAGAGCAGGATTTATTTAACCCTTAGATTTTCTAGTTTTCCAAGTGGTCAGAAAAAGTGAATGTATTTCCAAAGGTGGACAAATTGCTTCCCAGCTCCCCCCGCCTTTCTCTCTCCCCCCTATATATATTACACATATTTCCAGCCTTTGGAACAGATATTTAGGACATACAACACACACACAATTATGATAATGAACGGATTGAGTGCATATTCCATTCAGGTATATACATTTAAGGTCCTATTACCATCACAGAGTCTTATTTCATGAATTAGTTTGGCTCAATGGCAATCAGTAGCTCTTCTGGAAATTGCTTGCAGTCTGAGACTTTTTTTCTGAGTTCCATTTTTCCCTTCCTAATCCTGTTTAGGTTTCTCAGAAATTTCAAAGCATCTTCAAGGAGCAACAGAGGATGCAAACATTTCCAGAATATGATATTGGGATAGCCAAAACTGAGAATTTAGGTTTGGCAGGACCTGGTATGGCCCTGAAAAAGAGAGCCAACTGGATTTCCTTTATAAAGGTAAGGAGACCTTTGACGACTGCCAGTGATGTCACCATTGTCAGAAAGGCTTCTCCAAATAGGCCAAGCAACCAGGCAGCACCAGCTCTGTCGGGCCCCTATTGTTCCCTCTCAGAGCCCTCAGCAACCTGTCCTCTATGACCAAGGGGAGATATCTGCCTGTTCTCAGATCAGGCAACTCAGAGAACCTTCCTTGTGCTCCAGTGGCTGCTGGATCTGCCTGCCTCAGGTCTGTGTTGAAGTTCCCCACACTTCTCTACTCTACTGGGTCAAACGATGCTTCTTGTTGTTAGTGATCTCAGCTCTTTGGCAAGAAGAAAAAACAATACCCCAAAGTGTAATTGATTTATGTAAATCTAACTTTTAGTCAAAAACTATTTCTTGCCTATAGACTGTATGTCTGGCACAGCTCTTGACACTGGAGATAACTCACAAACAATACACAAGTGAGCAGATAAACAAGATGCTTTCAGGTAGCACTCAGTATTATGGAAGAAAGAAGTCTTATATGATAAAGACTGACTGAGGGCCAGGAGAGGAATCAAAGATGACCCCTAGTTCTGGGGCTTGAGCACCTGAGTGGTCACTGTTTGGGAAACCAGACTTTCTATTTTAGATTGTTATGCTTGGCATTCAACTAGATATCAGAGACATGGTTGGATATAACTGGCTGGAGCTTAGGACTGAGATAGAAATTTGAGAGTCATTAGCACATTGATGGTATTTACAGCCAGCCATAGGACTAACTTTTGAAATACAGTTTGTACAAAACATGTTTTAAATGTGCAGTCACAAGGAGACTGTGGGGAGAAATTCCTTTACCCCGTAAACCAAATGCAGTGCCCAACACTGAAGAGTTTAGAGTCCCCTCTGTTCACGAATCGTGCTATGTGACCCACAGCAGAACTCCTGCATCTCCAATGCAGGGCACCAACAGGAACTGATGCTTCCAGCTCTCTCCACGGATCTGGGAGCCCATGTACACCCTTCCTGAGACGTCCCCTCCCTTAGCAAATGTTCCAGCACTGATGCCAGATCCTATTTCAGAAGATCCTTGAATCTCTTTCCTTGCAACTTTTGCTGAGAACCATTCTGTTAGGTTGTAACTTTGTGTGAACATACTTGTCCACTAGATTAAGCCAAAATGTGATCCTTGGCAAAAGAAGCTTTTGACCAAACTAAAAGAACAGAGAAAAATAGATATTTTAATGCATCTGCAAGCAAGGTTTTTGAAGGTAAGAAAAGATCCATGTTCTGTGTAGATAAGATTCTTGCTGAACTCATTCTCAGAAAATTGAATTTTCTTTCCCTCTTTAAACATGTTGGCATGGATTCAATATAAAGTCTTTATTTGGAACTTTCTAATCTAATTGCCAAACTTTAAAAGTTTTGTTGGCTTTTACTAGAGTAAAAGTTGTCAAAAGAACTTGATTTTAGTCCTGCTTTAGCACCAAGCCTCTGTGTGGTATCAATCTAGCCATGAAAACTTCTTGAGCCTTAGTTTCCTCATCTGTGAAGCAAAAGCATTGGACTAAATGATTTATGAGGTCAACTGTAATAGTAAAGTGATGAAAATGTAGTAATATGTGTATCATGAAGTAAAAATTCAGCACTAGGACCATTGTTGGACTCTTTATGTCCAGAAGAGAAGGGACATTTATTCAGCACTTACATAACATGCAGGCATTCTTGCAGCAATCCTGGGAGAGATGTTATTATTATGCTTGTTAGATAGATTCACCCACTTAGAGAGAAAAAGCCAGGATTCCCTGCAGGGATATGAGCCTAGGGTGTGTCCTTGTGAAGCCTTTGCTCTTCTCACACTACCCTGCCACCTTCTCCCCCATCTCCTGGCAGCTTCCTAACAGCAGGCAGTGTTTGGACCCAAAGCTGATGAGTATTTATCTTTTCATTGGTGCAGCAGCACTTGTGGGGGTGCTTCCTGCTATTTTGCTTAAGGGGTTGTCACAGAATATTAAATGAGCTGCTATGTATATTTGAATACACGTAATATTGAATGGGTGAACAGATTTGGGCAATCATATGTTTGGGTTTAACTTTTTATTTATTTATTTTTTTGAGGTACCAGGGGCTGGAGATTGAACCCAGGACTTTGTATATAGGAAGCCAGTGCTCAACCACTGAGCCACATCGACTTCCCTGAGGTTTTTTTGTTTTGTTTTGTTTTGTTTTGTTTTGCTTGTTATTTGTTTTTATTTTTTCAGGAGGCACTGGGAACTGAACCTGGGACCTCTCATGTGGGAGGCAGGAGTTCATCCACTTGAGCTACATCTGCTCCCTAAAATTGTATTTTTTTAATTGAATAAAGTCCCACCTGGGGAGTCTTCCTTGATGATGTATATATGGCTGAATTCTTGCTGAGAAGAGGGAGTAATGAGTCTCCTAACCATTGCTTCTCCTTTCTGCTTTAACCAAGATTTCCAACCCAGAGCAAGTAATGCAAGTGCTCCAGGATCATGCTGCAAAGACAGTCATGCTGACTCCACATCATCTGTCTTTCGCAGCTTCCCAGGTGTTACATCAATGCAACTATGACCAAATCTGGAAGAATATTTATAGCAACATCAACCTCTACCAGGTATAGCAGGAAGAAATAACTGATACACTTTTCTGTTCACTCATCAAGTGTATGTAGCCCTAGAAATTTGCTTTGGTAGTTTCTCAGGACCCAATCACACCAAACATCTCCACTAATGAAAATGTTTATTTTTATTTAAAAAAAAAAACACATAGTGCTAATTAAAAGGAGGACTGAAGTAGGTATAATATAATAGGGGTTTGTACCAGGACAAATACCTGGAAAAGGACAAATACCAATGCAATCCTAGTGCTAAGCATCAAAAGATTTGGACAGTTATTAAATGTTGTGACTGTGTAGAGGGAAATTGATTCCTCCACCTATGGAATAGGACAGGCATAAAATTTGGCAGGAAAAGTAAGTTTCTGCACAAAGCAAGTGGATATTTGTCTTTATAATGGAACCATAATATTTTTGAAGCTGTAATCGCCTATTATTTGTTTGCCACTCTAAAAGAAGGGTTTTGTTTAATTTTCTTATTTAAGATGAGAAGACCCAAATGTGATTTATTGTCTGAGAGAAAGGAACAGTGGAGAAGAGATGGAAATATAAACAGGGAAATCTGAGAAACATGACGCTAGGGGAAGAGTGGGGAATAAGATAAAGAAACCAGGTGAAGGAGTAGTTTTTATAAAGGGAGAATGACATCACTTCCTTTGAGGTGAATGATATACATGGAAATTTCAGGTACAAAAAAGGTAAGATGAGGTGGGGAGCTTATAAATGGCCCTGACTGAGAGAGGGAGAGATAGAGGAGAAGGATGTGCTGCATTCCTATAGAGGGAAGATGAGAGTGGTGTGTGAGGAGATACCTCACTGTGGGAAAGGCTTCAGGACTATTGAAGAGGGAAGAGTCCAAGGATGACAACATGGCCACGAGGCCCCAGTTAAAGTAGTAGGGTATGAATTTGTAGTGAGCCTATTTTATGTAATAATTTTATTACTTTCACCCCTAAAGATAATTGTAGAATGACTGAAAATTGTACATAAAGTCAAAGTTGTGGAGAAATTTAGTAGAATATTGGAGAAAGAAGCACTGTCATAGCCTGCCATCCCAGACTGGGTATGGAGGAAGGTGAAACCAGAAGGGGTCTAAGCAGTTATGGATTGGCTTAGAAGCAAACAAACGTATGCACTCACACACGTTCCATAAGTTTTCAATCTATTTAGATAAAGATCTAGAAAATCTAATGAGAAACCAGTTGGCTCCCAAGATCAAGAGCAGACACAGCATATTATGGCTGGATCTCATGGCCCCAGAATTCCCTGGCAGGACATGCAACTTCCAGTGATACTCTCTCATCAGCAAACATCTTGCCAGTTGAGAAAATAACCATATTTTTCCTATCCCACTGAGGTATATGTCACCATTTAGGAAGATCTTACACTGACAAGGGAACATTAAAAAAATACCAGGCTCTCCTGGTTCTGGAACCACACTTAGGAGTGAGCGGAGAAAGAGGCAATATCAGCGTCAGGTCTCTGAACAAGGTTTCTGCTTCCAGCATCCCAGGCAGTCTTGATGCTCATGTAATCTTCCTTTACCTGGGAGGTTCTAATATTAAGATCGATTTTAAGAAAGGAAACACTGAGGCAACAACCAATAGTTTTCCACTTTCCTTCAGATTTTCCTGTTGGCGTCTCTTTGTGAGCTAAGTCAAGAGTCACTTTTTCCTGCCTCAGGACAAGGATGATAGCATAGTGCCCTTCTCAGTGTTGAATACTAGTCAGATGGGGTTAGGAGTCAGTAAAAATTTTGTAGCTGGGAGGAGTTACAGGAATGTGGGCGTGACTCTTATAGCTCTAGTACTATTTTGCAAGCATGTCGTAGTCAAGTATGAATTTTCACCCCTGTTTGCTAGTCAGCATCCTGATTCTGAAGTTGACAAGTGGCAACAAATACTCCATGAAAAGTAGCCTTCTGCATGAAGAAAAGCAAACCTCCATTTGACGACTCTGAGAGAATGTATCACTAGTTGTAGCACAACTTCAGAACAGCTTCTGATCAATTCTCAGCAAGTTCTATCCACCAGTAACCTTTCTTTAGTGATTAAAAATTTTTTATTTTGAAATAGATTTAGATTTATAGAAAAGTTACAAAGATAGTTCCCATGTACTGGTTTTTCCTGTTAGTAACATCTTACATTCCTATGGTGCATTTCTCACACCTAAGGAACCAACACTGGTACATTACTGTTAACTAAATTAGACTTTATTTGGATTTCACCAGTTTTTCCATGAATGTCCTTTTCCTGTTCCAGGATCCCATCCAACGTACCACATTGCATTTAGTTATCAGGTCTCCCCACTCTCCTCTAGCCTGGGATGGTTTGGGAGTCTTTCCTTGTTCTTCACGCCCTTAACAGTCCTTAGGAGTGATGGCCAGGTAACCTGTAAATAACCCCATCATCTGGGTTTGTCTGGTGTTTTCCTCACGGATACATGAGTTTGGGGGAGACTACCACAGGGGCGAAGTGGCCTTCTTGTCACATCATGTCAAGGGGACATGACAGCAACATGATATCACTGGCAACATTCATCTCTATCATTTGGTTTGCCAGGTTTCTGCACTCTAAAGTTACCATTTTTCTCTTTAGGGAGTTTTTTAAAAATTAATTTCAAACTACAGAAGTAATAAATAAATGTTCTCTCCTTGTAAAAAGTTGAAACATTACTAAAAAAAAGTAGTGCTGCTAATGCTACTCCCCATTCCACCTCCTCAGGGATAAACACTGTTATTGCTTCTAGCCTTGTCAGTGCATTTACTTGCATCCATATGTTCCTGTACACAATATGTAGGATAATTTGGTTTTAGTTTTCTATATAAAAGATACAATACACTATGTGGGTATCTTTCTGCAACTTGCTTTTTTCACCCAACAATATATGTTGGAGATCTGTCTCTACTATTCTTTTCAACAGCTGCATTGTATTTCTTTGCATGCTATGGGTTACACAGCCATTCTCCTGTTGATGATTATGGCCACTTTTCCCCTGTTAAAAGCTGTGCTCACTGAACTTTCTTGTATATGCCTCCTTGCACAAGTGTGTTCTTCAGAGTAGATACTTAGCAGTCCATTTTGTGAGTCACAGACTAGGCACAATAAAAAAATTTAATAGATCTTGCCGAAGTGGTTATACCAATTTCTCTCCCATTAGCAATTTATGAAAGTACCTGTTTTCCCACATCCATTTCAATGTTGAATGTGTTTGTCTAAACATTGATTTAAACTTCAATTAGCATTGAAGCCTGGCCACTCTTTTCTCTAAATGAGATTCTAATGCCAGATTCACTTAAAGATCTGGGTTTGGAGGATAAAGAAAAAAAAATCAAATTTTCTTATAATTGTTCATTAATGATGAAGTATAACTAGAAAGAGATAATTCTGGTCAAAACAGATGACATTTTTGGATTATTACTTTGAAAAAGTTTTTAAAAGAATTGAACTGTAGTCCTGATCAGAGAAAGAAACGGATCAGTGATATGGATTGAATTGTGTCCCCCCAAAAGATATGTTCAAGTCCTAATCCTGGGTCCTGTAAATGTGGCTCTATTTGGGAACAGGACCTCTGAAGGTGTTATCAATTAAGATGAGGCCAAACTGGATTAGGGCAGTCCCTAAATCCAACAGGACTTGTGTCTTTATAAGCAGAAGAAATTTGGACACAGACAATAAGAGAGAGAAACACAGACAATAAGAGAGAGAAACAGACAAAAAGAAGGCCATGTGATGGAGGCAGAGGTTGAGTTATGCTGCCACAAGCCAAGGAATGCCATGGATTGCCTGCCGCCCACCGGAAGCCAGGAGAGAGATATGGAACATATTCTCACCTTTAAGAGCAAGCACAGCCCAACTGATAACTTGATTCCAGCCTTCCAGCCTCCAGAACTATCAGGCAATAAATTTCTGTTGTTCAAGCCACCCAGTTTGTGGTACTTTGTAATAGTAGCCCTGGCAAACTAAGACAACCCGTTAGCCGTAGAGCCATCTGAACCTGCCATACTATTATATCAAGTTACTGTGTCCAATGCCATTTCTTAGAGAAGTGCCTGGTTATTAAAATGGTTCTCAATGGCCATGCCAAGGAGGGAAGAAGGGAAAGAGCCATTATTTTTCCCTATGCTACTGCTCCCTCCATTTCCCGAGTGAATGCACTATAAATGAGTACACAGTGTACTTTTGCAAAAGTGGCATCGTATACACATAGCTCTAAAATGCAAGAAGGTCAAGGAAACAAAACATTTTTGTGTGGTTGTCCTCACCAAATTTATCACAGAAAGTTTGGGAAATTTAGAACACACAGAAGAGAATAAAAATCACTCATAATTTGACCACCCAACTATAACAACAGAATTGTTAACAGTCAGCATATATCCTTCTGGTCTTTTTTTTCTGTGCACACACATACACATAAGATGTCAAGATATTCTGGGGTTGGGAACATGTAATAGACAGACTTACCTTCCCCCTAATTATTCCCCCACCCTTACTTCCCACCCTGCTGGCTCTGCCAACTCCCAGAAGAAAATGAGATGACTTGCGATCCGTGGAAATATGACAGAAACAGCAAAATACGTGAACTCGGCTGTGCTGGCAGATACCCAGCCACAGGCAGAGTAAATGTCAAAGGATTTAACCTGCCCAGGAAGAAAGAATGAACACAGATGGTGCTGACGTTCTGGATTCCGGTTAGTCCTGCTACTTGCCTGCACTATCTCCACTTCTCTTAGAGGAACACATTCACAGACTTAAAATTTCCCAAGCAGTTTACTTTTGTGGGTTGTGGTTAGTTCCCCTTTCTTGGAGGATGCAGGGCTCTCTCTTTTTACTCACCCTTGCCTGCCTGTCCCCGCCCCTCCGCCCCGCTTTCTTCCTGTTCAGCAATGCTTTTGTGGTTTAGTCAGACATTCCTTAAAAACATCTTTCATGGTTCCTTGCCGTCACCTTTCTGTCCCTTCCTTTGTAACTCAGTAATTTTAGAAGCTGGTAAAAGAGTCACAATTCCACCAGAGAAAGGATGTGGCTTGGAGCCTTCCCTCTGGGGCCACACCAGGCAGTGCTGAACTGTAACCCCAGAGCACTGCAGACCTGGGAAACAAATGCTCCACTGAGTTTTTCTCGCCTGAAATTCATACAAACTGTAAAAACCCAACTCCTCTCAGGGAGTATCTGCTTTCCTACAAAATTAAAAAAAATAGTAACATAGGTGTTACTCACTTTGGGGTGATGGTCTTGTGGTTCTGTATTGAGGAACAGGGGCGTGCCATGCCATCCCCAGGATCTTTCCCAGTCATAGTGTTGAGGGACGTGGACACAGACATACACCAATGGGCACACCTACCCGGAACACAGGGCCACTTACTCTACGCACAGGCGGAAAGGGAAGCCATGTCATGATACCCAACTGGACGACTGTCTCTCTTACCTACTCTTCCTTATAACCTTGTCCAAAATTTCTTCCCCACTGGCTGTCATCCAGCCTGGAAGTCTAGCTTTAGAGTTTTGATTAGGTCTTGGTTACATTCGGATTAGGTTTGACTGTTGGCCAAAGTAAAACACAAATAACAGAGAATTAAACAAGATGGAAATTTCTCTCCCTCATATTAACATCCAGGGGTAGGAAGTACAGAGTTTGTATGCTGGCTTTGCTCTATGAGCCCTTGGGACTGTAGCTCCTTCTACCCCAGGGTTCCACCAAACGTGGCCTCCATACCTGAGTTTATCACATGGCT
>PVKH010002120.1:0-28060 GCA_004027955.1 Chaetophractus vellerosus
GTCCATTTGCTTTGTGTTTTTCTGTGTCTGCTTGTCTCCCTTTTTTGTGCCAGCTCACTGTGCTGTGCAGGCCATCAGCTCATCACACCATGTGGGCTGGCTTACCTTCACCAGGAGGCCCCAGGAATTGAACCCAGGGCCTCCCATATGGTAAACAGGAACCCAACCAATTAAGCCTCAGTCGTTTCCCACTGTATTCTTCTCCTGTGTGTTCACCTCCCAGGCTCCAGCTCAACAGTCCAGCATCAAAAACTCCAACTATCTCCTTTATCATGTCTTTTATTTGTAAGTCCCCTCCCACCAGTGAGTGAGGAGTCAACACCATAATGATGTGGCCCAATCAAAGTCCTAATCATAATTTATTCATGCCCAAGTACAGACCAGTTTAAAACATAATCCAATATCTATTTTGGGAATTCATGAACCATATCAAACTGCTACACTCCACCCTTTGAATTCCAAAAAGACATTACAGTATTAAAAAAAAAAAAACACTTAAATCAGTGAAGTACTAAGTATAGAATCACATCGCAATCAGTTTAAAGAAATACAGTTTGTCTTGGGGCTAGGTCCCTCTGCTATATACCTCTGAAACTTACAAGGGTTTATCTGCTTCCAATACACAAATGAACAGACAAAGGACAAACATTTTCATTACAATAAGGAGAAATTGGGAGGGAAACATGTGTTATGTGTCCAGAACAGTTCAGTAAACCTGCAGGGCATCCTCCATTCAATTTCAAAGTCTGAGAGTCATTCTTAAGATGATAGTTTCTTCTTGGTGCCGTGTCTTTTATCTGTGAGTCCCCATCCACCAATTGGCGGGGAATCAGCACCCTACTGACATGCCCAAGCAAAAACCTAATCATAATTTAATCATGCCCAGGTTCAGACCAGCTTACAAACTTAACTCAGTTTCTATTTTGGAATTCATGAACAATATGAAATTGCTACAATGCAGAAGAGGCACTTGGCAAAATATAGCATTCTTTCTTGGTAAAAATAATAAAAAAGATAGGGGTAGAATGAAGGTTTCTCAATATTTTAAAATAAATATATGATAAACCTACAGATGGCATTGTACTCAATGGTGAAATACTGTAATCTTTCTTGCTGAGAGCAGGAAGAAGGCAAGGATGAACACTCTCACCACTATTATTCAATGTTGTGCTAGATGTTCTAGCTAGAATAAGTAGGCTACATAAAGGAATAAAAGGCACCCAGCTAGGAAAGGAAGTAGTAAAACTTGTACTATTCACTGATGATATGATCGTATATCTAGAAAATCCTGAAAAATCCACAACAAAGCTAATAGAACTAAGACATGACTTCAGCAAAGTGGCAGGATAAAAGATTAATACGTGAAAACCAATAGTATTCTATGATTTTCACTACTGATATGCAATCTGAGGGAATCAGGAAAAGAATTCCAGTATAATAGCAGCTAAAACAACCAAATGTTTAGGAATAAACAACCAAGCTCATATATGACTTGTATGTACAAAACAATGAAACAGTGCTAAAAGAAAGAAAAGAAGCCTAAATAAATGGACAGACATTCAGTGTTCATGGACTGGAAGACTAATTATCATTAACATATCAATTCTACCCAAACTGATTTACAGGCTCAACACAATCCCTATAAAAATCCTGATAGCCCTTTTTCTTAGAAATGGAAAAGCCAATTATCAAATTAATTTAGAAGGGTAAGTGGCACAAAATAGCCAAAAATATCTTTTAAGAAAAGAACAAAGTTGGAAGACTCTGATATCCTGACTTTAAAGCATATTAATTAGCAACAGTGATTAAAAACAGCATAATACTGGCACAAAGATAGATTGACAAATGGAATCATATTGAGAACACAGAAATAGACCCTCAAATCAACAGTTAAGTGATTTTTGACAAGATTGTCAAGCCCTCCCGGCTGGGCCAGAACAGTCTCTTCAACAAATGATGCTGAGAGAACTGGATAGCCATATCCAAAAGAAAGAAAGAAGACCCCATCTCACATCTTATACAACTGTATATTTTGACAAAAAGAAATTTATTGTCATATATATCTGTATAGGTTTATATATCTCAAAATGGTTTCTACTGATATTTGTAAAACTATATTCAAATTATTTAAAAATCCACTAAAATTAGGAAATTAATTAAAAGTGAAATACTTCAATTCCATTCAAATATAAATTCAAATTCTTAATAAGAAAAACATAAACTTGTATAATGCTCTATTGTAAGTATTTACTTTTAAAATTCCCTACAAAATTAAAGTTATAAAAACAGCTGAGAAGTAATTCTAATGAGAAGTACTAGTAATAAATGCCCTAGAGATTACTATATAGCCTCTGCATTAACACTGCTGTCCTACATGATCCATCTCATCAACTTGTTTCATTTTTTCACATTAATGTTAATCACAAACTCTATTTCTTCATCTTCACTTTATTTTTTAAATTTTATTGATACATATTATAAAGCTTAAATCTATCCAAAGTATAAAATAAATAGTATTCATCATAGATATAGTTTGTATTCATCAGTTCAACCAATTTTAGAGAATTTTAATTATTTCAGTAATAATAAAAACAAAAACCAACCAAAGAAATCTCACCACCTCTCAATCTCTCTATGCTTCCCTTTCAATACATAACTGCTCTTCTGATTCCTTCTCTCTAGTATATTTGTATTTATATTTTGTAAAAGTCTTATATATGCAATATCACCCATATTCATATTTTGCATGAGGTTTCATTATGTTATACAGTCCCATGTTACATTTTTTAGCTTTCCTTTTAATAATAGAAGTGTCCTTAGACTTTCCCTTCTGGCCACTATCATACCCCTAAAGTGGGTCTGCTAGTCAAAAACACCATGAAATGCTCTCATAATTTCCATTCATGCCCAAAGACTTATTTTTAAAAAACCCTTTTAACCCTCCTTCACAGGTACACCTCACCTTTACATCTCTACCATCACTATTATCTCATGATCAATCATCTAATTATTATTGATATGAGTTTACATACTATATTTAGTTCATAATAGTAGAATCATACCATATTATCTTTTTGTGTCTGCTTTGCTTCACTCAACATAATGTCCTCCAGGTTCACCCATGTTGTCTTATGCTTCATGACATCATTATTTTTACAGCTGCATAATATTCCATCATGTGGATACACTCCAATTTCTTTATCCATTTATAAGTTGATGGACACCTGGGTTGTTTCCAACTTTTGGCAATCATGAATTACACCATTATGAACATTGGTGTACAAATGTCTCTTTGTGAAACTGCACTCACTTCTCTTGGGTACATACCTAGAAAATGTATTGCTGGGTCACATGTCAATTCTACATTCAACTCCTTAGGAACTGTGAAAGGTTCTTCCACAGTGGATTTACCATTCTACATTCTCACCAACAGTGAATAATTGTTTTTATCTCTCCACACACTTTCCAACATTTATGGTTTTCTGACATTTTAAAAGGGGCCAGTCTAATAGGTATGGAATGATATCTCATAGTTTTGATGTGCATTTTCCTAACCACTAGTGATGTTGAGTATTTTTTCATGTGTTTCTTCACCATTTGTATTTCTTCTTAGGACAATTATCTTTTCAATTCTTTTGCCCACTTTTAATTGGGTAGTTTTACTTTTTATTGTTGGATTAAATGATCTCTTTATCTATCATGTATATCAAATCCTTATTGGTTATTTGATTGCCAAATATTTTCTTCCATTGAGTCAGCTGCCTTTTCACCCTTTTGACAAAGACTTTTGGGATGCAAAAGTGATTAATTTTGAGGAGTTCCCTTTTATCTATTTTTTTTCTTTTGAAGTTCATACTTTTGATATAAGATTTAAGAAAATACCACCTACTGCAATATCTTGAAGATGTTTTCCTACATTTCCTTTTGGAGATGATTGTTGCTTTTATATTTAGGTCCTTGATCCATTTTGAATTAATTTTGTTTACGGTGATAGATAGGAGTCCTCTTTCTTTCTTTTGGATATGGCTGTAAAATTCTCCCACCTCCATTTTTTGCAGAGCCTGTTCTGGCTCAGCTGGATGGGCTTAACAGCCTTGACAAAAATCACTTGACTGTAGATGTGAGGTTCTATTTCTGAGTTTTCAATTTGACTCCATTTGTCAATCTGTCTGTCTTTATGCCAGTACCATGGTGTTTTTACCACTGTAGCTAACTAATATGCTTTGAAGTCAGGATGTCTGAGTCCTTCAACATTGTTCTTCCTTTTTAAAACATTGTTGTCTATTCAGAGACCCATTCCCTCCAAATAAACTTGGTAATTGCTTTTAGATTTTTGCAAAAAAGTCTGTTGGGATTTTATTGGGAATGTGGTGATTGTATAGAAATACTATTGAGTTCTGCATATTAATTTTGCATCCTTCCACATTGCTGAACTTGTCCATTAATTCTAGAAACTTTGTTGTGGATGTTTCAGGTTTTCCTAGGTACAGGATCATACCAACAGTGAATTGTGAAAGATATACTTCTTCCTTGTCTATTTGGGTGCCTTTTATTTCTTTATCTAGTCTAGTTGCTGTAGCTAGTAATACTAGCACAATATTGAATAATGTAGTCAGTGGGCATCCTTGTCCTGTTCCTCATCTAAGTGGGAAAGATTTCAGTCTTTCACCATTGTGTACAATGCTAGCTGAAGATTTTTCAAATATGCTCTTTATCATATGAGAAAGTGTCCTAATATTCCCAGCTTTTGGAGTGTTTTTTATCAATAAAGTGTGCTGTATTTTGTCAAATGTCTTTTCTGCATCAATTGAGAGGATCATATGATTTTTCTGATGCAATTTATTAGTGTGGTTTATTACACTAATTGATTTTCTTGTGTTGAACTACCCTTGTTTACCTGGGATAAAATCCACTCGAATGTGGTGTATAATTCTTTTAATGTGCTTTTGAATTGAGTTTGCAAGTATTTCATTGAAAATTTTTGCATCTCTATTCATTAGAAATATTGGTCTATAATTTTCTTTTTTCATATTATCTTTATGTGGTGTTGATATTAGCATGATATTAGCTTCATAGAATGAGTTTCATACTGTTTTCTCCTTTTCAATATCTTGGAAGAGCTTGAGCAAGATTGGTATTAGATCATCTTTGAATGAGTGGTAGAATTCACCTGTGGATTCACCTGGTTCCAGGGTTTTCATCTTTGGGGTGTATTTGATGGCAGTTTTAAACTCTTATGATTGGCTGTTGAGGCTTTATATTTCTTCTAGGGTCATTGAAGTTGGTTAGAGTATATTTAGGAATTTGTCCACTTTACATTGTCTAGTTTTTTGGCTTATTGGTATTCACAGTATCCTCTTATGATCTCTATTATTTTTAAGATGTCAATTGTGATGTCACCAACTTTTTTGTAATTTTTTTGCATATTATCTCTTTTTTTTTTGTCATCTGGCTAAAGATTTATTGATTTTGCTTATCTTCTCCAAGAACCAACTTTTGGTTTTGTTGATACTCTCTGTTTTTAAATTTCATTTATTTCTGCTCTGATTTTTACTATTTTTTCCTTTGTCTTATACTTTTTCTATTTCTTCTAGGTGTGCAGTCAGATCTTCAATTTTAGCTCTTTTTTTTTTTTTCAGGAAGTATCAGGTATTAAAGCCAGGACCTCATACACTGTAAGCAGGTGCTCAACTATTTGGCAATATCTGCTCCCCAATGAGAGTTCTTTTTTTTCATTTGTTCCATTTTGTTTGGAGGAGGTATCAGGGATTGCACCCAGGGCCTAGTACATGGGAAGCAGGTGCTCAACTACCTGAGCTACATCCTCTCCACTCTTCAATCTGTTTTAATGTAAACATTGATGGCTATAAGTTTCCTTCTCAGCACTATCTTTGCAGTGTCTCATAAGTTTTGATATGTTGTGTTCTCGTTTTCATTCATCTCAAAATATTTGCTGAATTCTCTTGCAATTTCTTCTTTGACTCACTGATTATTTAAGGATGTGTTGATTAATCTCCATATATTTATGAATTTCACTTTTTCTATGCATTATTGATCTCCAGCATCATTCTGTTATGATCAGAGAAATTATTTTATATAATTTGAAAGTTTTTAAATTTATTAAGTCTTGGCTTGTGACCCAATCCATGATCACTCGTAAAGTATGTATATCTTGCTGTTTTGGGGTACAGTGCTCTATAGATGTCTGTTAGGTCTATCATTTATCATTTTATTGAAGCTCTTTCTTTATTTATCCTCTGTCCAATATTCTGTCCAATACTGAGAGTAGTGTGTTGTAGCCTGCAAATATTGTTGTAGAGAAATCTATTTCTCCCTTCAGTTTTGCCAGTGTGTTCCTCATTTATCTTGGGGCACTCAGGTTAAATGCATATATATTTAGTATTTGTATTTCTTCTCATTGAATTGCCTTTTAAAAATATACAATGATATTCTCTATCCTTTATAACAATTGTGCATTTAAAATCTATTTTGTCTGATATTAGTATCACTACTCCAGCACATTTTGGGTTACTATATGCATGAAATATCTTTTCCAACCTTTCACTTTTGACCTGGTCCTGTCCTTATGTCTGAGGTGAGTGTCTTGTAGACAACAGATAGGTGGCTCATATTTTTTACTCCATTCTATCAGTGTATGTCTTTTGATTGGAGAGTTCAAACCATTAACATTAAATGTTATTATTTTAAAGGCATTGATTATGTCATGCATCTTTGTCCTTCCAATTTCTGTTGTCACATCTTACTTTTGTCCATGGTTTTACCCTTTAATTTACCCTTCCTAATAATCTTCATTTCTACACTCTTCTTCAAGTGTCTCACCCTTGTTTTTTCCGACCAGGCTGCAGCACTCTCTTTAGTATCTCTTGAAATTATGGTCTTTTGATAACATATTTTTACCCATTTTTGTTTTTCTGTGAAGACTTTGAACTCACCATCATTTCTGAAGGACAGTTTTGATGTATACAGATTTCTTGGATAGCATTTTCTCATTCAATATCTTAAATACATAATACCACATTCTTCTCACCTCCATGGTTTCTTACAAGAGGGCATCGCTTAATCTTATTGAGGGTGACTTGTAAGTGATCCTTTCAGAATCCTTTTTCTCTTGCATTTGTCATTCTGAATAGGCGGTGTCTAGGTATAAATCTGTTTGGATTTATTCTGTTTGGGGTGCATTGTCCTTAGAAATTGATATTTATATCTTTCAAAATTCTTGGGAAGTTCTCAGTAATTCATTCCTCAAATATTATTTCTGTGCCTTTTCCATTCTTTTCTCCTTCTGGGACACTAATAATGCAAATGTTTGTTTTACATTGTCATTCAATTCCCTGAGACAATGTTTCATTTTTCCATTCTCTTCTCCTTCTGTTTTCCTGTCTTTTCCAGTTCACATGTTCTATCCTTGAAATCACTAATTCTGTCTTCAACCAATTCAAATCTGCTCTTAATCACCTCTAAAGTAATTCCCCCACCACAAAAAGGCTACCTCATCGGTTTGCTTGTTTGTGGTCAGTTTCTGCTCCTCTTCATTAGGAGGTACCTGGAACTGAACCTGGGAACTCCCATGTGTGAGGCAGTCACTCAACTGTTTGAGCCACATATGCTCCCTGCTCATTTGGGTTTTCCTCATTGTCTGCTCATGTCATCTGCTCATTGCCTGTTTTTCTTCTTTAGGAGGCACTAGGAACCAAACCCAGAACCTCTCATGTGGTAGGCAGGTGCTCAACTGCTTTAGACACATCTGCTCCCCTCTAATGTATTTATTCTAATCTAGTGTATCTTTCATTCCCCAGAGTTCTGTTACTTTTCTTTGCAGACTTTCAACTTGTTTTTTTGCTCACATATTGTCATCTTAATAACTTTTATCCTTTTAGTTTCATTTTCTTTCATTCTTTGAATTGATTTAGGGTATTTGTGTGACTATTATTCATTAACTGTCTTAAATCCTGTATCTCTTGAGGATATTTTGCTTGTTTCTTTGTCTGGGCCATCTCTTCCTGTTTTCTGGTGTTACTTGTAAATTTTTGCTGATGTCCAGGTGTCTGAATATGTTGTGGCATTTGCTCTGAAGGCCAATTTTATTCTCTTGCCTATCATTTTTTTAAAAGCTCTTCTTTGATATATGGTCCAACTTATTCTGTGTCTTTATAATTGCCCAGCTTAGGTATTCAAAATTGTGTCAGGGCCTGACTAATTGTGTGCTGATCTTCTCCCAGGAGTTAGGGTACAGAGAAACCCCAAAGTAGTTTTTATTCACTCAATTTGCAGCTTGGCCAACAGATAGAAATCATCTGCACATATTTCCATAGAGGTGTTTCACTTTCCATTTTCCTTTGTGTGGCTCTGCTGGCCAAATTCACTGATGAGATGCCCTCAAAACCCCCTCCATTTTTCCTTGTAACAGCTGACAGGGAGGAAGCCATCTGTTCCCCTCTCAGTTGGCTGCAGTGAGCCTGGGGTTTTAACACAGGTTAATATATTGGGGGTGTGAGAGGGGAGCCCTTCCTGGCCACTGTGGCAGTTTGGTAACTTATGTTTGTTGAGTTGGGTTCTTCATGTGTCTGTCCCTCAAACTCCTGGGAGTTGTTTAGCACTGTCCTGGTTTGCTGACCCCCAAAGCAGGTCCTTTGGGCAGATTTTGACTCTTTCTCTATTGTTTTTGTCAGAGAGCTGAGTCATGCCTACCACCTCAGACACCATCTTCATGGACATCTTCATTTTATTTTTAATCTCAACCATCCTCCTGAGAATTCAAGCTTTTTGTACATATAAAACCAGCATATCTTATTCCCTTTTGTATCACCGGGACTTTGAATATTTCCTGTTACAAAGAATGAACTGTAAAGTATTTGTTGAATTTATTTGTAAAGTAGACTTTCAATCATCCTTCTCAATGACCTTATCTCTTCATTTTCCAAAATAATAAGATTTTAACTTTTTAATTATCTGTAAAATCTAACAAGGTGAACAGAATGCATCTCATTGAATGAAACCCTGTTTAATTTCAGTATCTGCAGTCTGTGCAATCAGGGTTTTCTCCCTGGAATGGATCTCTCATTGGATTTATTAAATGTTTCCCCAAACAAAGGGAATATAAATAGAGGTTTCTTTTTGCCATAGAAAATGAAACTGAACAGTGCAGAACTTTGGGAGAAGAGAAAAGTGTGGCTTTTCTATGGAACTTGCCTCAGAATTCAGTAGATCTCACCGACCTCTCTTATTGTTTGGATTCTTGGGAGTTCTGAAAACTATGAGATTTGACCTGGCCTTCCACCATTACAATTTATAAATACTGTCAATTTTCATACATTGATTCTAACAAAGCACTATCTTAAAATATTTTAATTTTGTTGGTATATGATTTTTACTTCCCCACTTTTTCAATTCTCTTCTCAATTGAGGCCAACCTTTTCCAATGAGCATCAATTAGAGTGTTTATACTCACCTCCTGCTCACTCCTCTATGCACTTTTAAATGACATACCTTCTGCACTTACATGCACTATCCATGAGATGCTTCTAACTTCCAGCTCAATGAAACCACTGAATATCTCTTCACCTTACAAGATTCCTTAACAAATTCTCTGATTTACTCCTTCTCTTATCCATCTCTGTACTGGTCTCCTAGGTCACAACATTTCCTTGGTTTTTTTTTCTGGCCCCACTTTATAAATTTTCAAGCCATTTATGAAACATTAAATGTTGAAACTCCTTAGATTGTGTAATCTTGAACCTTCCTTTACTTCTTTCTTTCTGCTTAGGCAATATCTTCCATTCCTTTGACTTATTTATCATCTATGGTTATGGAATTTACATTTTAAAGTCTAAATATCACACTTGAGTTCCAGAAGTGAAAATATATTCTGCACTGAGATTCTCATTGTTTTTCATCAGTAACATAGAGGGACTCATCGACTTTTGAAATTCTTGTTCTAATTTAATTATCCAAAATAGATTGAATGAAATTACCTGCCACAAAGTGGCTCAGTAAAGAAATTTTGATGCTATTCTTCATTCAAAATATTGGCATTTCTATAAGAGATTTTCTATCTCCAAAAATGAAACAAAACTAGATAATGTACACAAATTAACCTTATATTTTTTCCTTTAAATTGTCTCTTCTAAAGTGACTCTTAAATCCCACAGGACCACACCATATGTTTTATTTGTTTGTATGACTCTATGATTTTGAACAGGCCTAGCTCAGAATTGCCTGCCAAGGTATACACATTTATGAAAAAAAACTCTTACTTTCTTGAAAAATATTGTCTGGAAATGACAGTGATCAGAAGGATCCATAGGCTTGGAGCTCAGCATAGGATAATAGACACACCGAACTAAGCTAGAAATGAAAAGTACCTTTATTTGCCAGTGGAGGACAAGAGATCTAACCAATCTAAAATAAGCCTCCCTGTTGAGGGGTTTTCTTACAGCTTTTTTACTTGTTTGAAGAAAGAAACTTAATCTGGAGTTGAAATCTGGAAATGGGCTGGGGAGTTTCTCTAGTGTTCTTCTCTGGGTAATATCAACATCCATAATATTCCTGGGGTCTCTAATTTTCATGGTGATAAACTTAATAGAGTGAAGCATTACATGTTTACACCATACATTTTTTTCTTTACAAAGTAGTAACAGATCTGGTTAATATCAAACTAGACAGGTCTATATGATTTACTTTAGAATCTTTCTGTCTACCCTACAGTGATTGGTAGGTTACACATACATTACATTTTAGTCATGCTATAGGAACTAGGCTGAAAACACATAGGGGTATATAAGAAAACCATGAAAATGGAAAAATTGATTACATAAAATGCATGATATGAAAGTAATGAAATGCAAATTATTTTAATTTCAGAAGAGTAAATTAAAATAATGACAAAATATGTATTTGGATTTAAGTGCCTTTACATAAGATAGAAATACATTGCTTGATTTCTCTATAGAAATAATTTGTTCTTCTATTTTTCAAGATATATCTGAATAATTTTATAATTTTAATTTTAAAAATTCTTTAAAACTCAACTTATTCATAGGAAAAATGAACAATGAAGCTTAAGCATTTATTTTGAGATTCCCTAATAGTTTGAAGTTTGAAGGTAGATCTGACATATCAAGACTCATACTGGATGGTTTTTCCTTTGCTTGATAGTAAAATATACACACTCTAGAACAATTAAAATTTTCCCTGTATATTTTTTGGCACAAATATTTCTACTTATATGGAGTCACATGGATGGCTGAGAAAATATTGGTAGATTTCAGTTTTTCTTAGAAATACAAATTAGTAAGAATCTTCTTGCTATAGGTGCTTCAGAGCACTTTCCCAGCACAAACAAAATCCATAAAAGCACTATGGATAAGACAAGAAGGTTGATTTCAAGAGTTTTAGAAGGAAGTGAATGACACAAGACATGTCTTGAATAGATTTTTCTTGACTTACATCTGAGTTAAAGTGTGTCTTTTTGATTATAGGACTGATGATGTTATCAACTTCATAAAACCAGAGTTCACCATCAAAATTGTGCTTTTTCTAGAGAGAAAGAAGCTCTGAACTACACATGCAGTGGAAGTATCCTTATTAAGATTTTGGTTTCCTTGCATTCTCAATTTTAGGTTCTCATAAAGAAGGGAGGGAATTTTAACTGGGCAGGAGAGTCCTAATTTATTTTGGGAATGTCTTTCTTTTTAATCAGAAGTTATTATTTAATTTTATTGCAGGAACTTGGACCCAGGTCATCTGAGGTCTGGTTAACTTATTTTGGATATACAATATTTCTGGATTTATAATTATTTGTTCATTTTCAAAGGGAAACTCATTTAACATATTACCATTCAGGGAAGGATTTTATGCAATTAGATCAGGGGAAGAGACTGACAAATGAACAAACAAACAAATAAATGTACAGTGAAAAAATGATATGGATGCCCTGAAGGAATAAAAAAATTGTAAAATAGGCTATAGGAAAGACAAAAGATACTTTAATTTGGGGCTCAGTGAAGGAATCTCTGAGGAAATGACAAAACAGAGCCTGAAGGAACATGAGTATGATGTGGGTAAGTGTGTGAAGGGATTTCCATGGAAATTAAGGATGATTATAGTGTTCAGTCATGAAATAATAGCTTGCCTAAATGTGTTTGTAGGTTTCCTTTTTTAAAAAAATATTTATTTATTTATTTATCTATTTATTTATTCATTCATTCATTCATTTCTCTCCCCATTTCCCCCCTCCATTGTTTTTATACTTGCTGTCTACTTTGTGTGTGTTCTTCTGTGTCTGCTTGTTTTTTCTTTAGGTAGCACCAGGAGCCAATCCTGGGACCTTCCAGGGTGGAGAGAGGCTGCTCAATCTCTTGTGCCACCTCAGCTCTGTGGTCTGCTGTATCACTTATTGTCTCTCTTCTGTGTCTTTTTTTGTTCCATCATCTTCCTGTCCCAGTTCTCCACATGGGCCACTACTCCTTGTGGGCCAGCACTCCTACATGGGCCAGCATGCCTGTGCAGGCCAACTCTCCTGCATTGTCCAGCATTCTGCATGGGCCAGCTCTCCACTCAGGCCAGCTCACTGTGTGGGCCAGCTTGCTTTTCACCAAGAGGCCCCAGGAATCAAATCTTGGACCTCCTATATGGTAGATGGTATCCCAGTCACTTGAGCCACATCTGCTTCCCTGTGTGTTTCTGAGTGATGATTTCTTATTCAATCCTTGGATGCCTGGAAGAGTCCTAACTTAAAATTACTGAAATTGAATAAAAATGTTTTGTCAAAGGGGCATACTTTGATTACACTCATCTTGAATGACATCTCAGTTAATCAGAGAGTAAGTTCTAGAAAAGGACAATTTTTTTAGATCTCTGAGATCATGTTGATGGTAATGACTTGACTTATATTTGAGTTTTTTGCCTGTATGAAAATTGAGATATACAGTCATTTTTAGCCAACAGTGTAACAAATTGATGGAATTGAATAAATGTGTGAGATTGCCATGACAGTGTACAGAAATTGGAGAGAAAGGGAGCTAAAATTCAGCCTTGAGATGTTCTAATAATATTGTTTGAGAAGTACCATGCAGAAAACAAGGGGGAGGAGTGCTAGAATAGCTGCATGCACTCTGGGGCCTGAGATGTAAGAGAAGTCTAGGAAAAAGAAAGTTCCCAAAAGGGCCAATTGAGGCACACACACTGAATTTTTTCTTGATAGCTTATTGGCAATGGTAGCATGATTTATTTAAGAAGAAATCTGTGATGTTATTAACTCATTATTTAATGCTGTGTGAGAAAAGGGTAACAGTGTTCATGTAGATTGATTGTGAAAGAAGGAAAAGGAGGGCAGGCACAAGAGGGGAAATAGTCACAGAGGGCATTTGGGTTCAGAATACAAGAGAGAAAAAGGATAAATGAAGAAGTGATTGATTGTGATAAGAGAGAGGTTGCTGGTAAGATTTCAAAAAGAAACAGGAATTCAGTTGTAGACATTCAGCTTAGTCAGGTGACAAGACCCTTCAATGAGAGAGAAGGAATAATTAATGGGTATGAATGCAGGAATAATTGTAGACACTATGGTGCTAAGTTGAGGTAATTTTTAAAATTACATCATTCATCTGGTTATTGTGAGGTTAATCTCATCTGGCAAAGTAAAGTGAAATGTGAGAGTATGTGGTATTCAAAACTATGGGCCTTGAAGTGATTATGAAAGATGGAAGAAAGACTAAATTATCAATATGTAGTCTGTTTCCTAGATATATTTGAAAGCACTAGAGATTGTCATTTTGCATTCAGACATAAACCAAGAGTTTAGTACTATGCCATGTCACATTCAGTAATACATATAACAGGAAATTAAAATCATTGCCTATGTGGGCATAGTAAGGTATTTATTGACAGATGGGGTAAATACAATGACATCAGGAATGTTCTCAGGAGGTATCTCTGGCAGTAAATATTACAGGAGGTAATATTTGGGAATTGGGTTCAATGCAATGGAGGTTTCCTTGTGACAGGAGGACCTGTGTATGGGGCATAATTGCAACAAACTATAAGAGGAAGTTTTGACAACAAGGTGAGGATCCGATTATTGAAATGAGAGGTGACATTCCACCTAATACCTCGGTGTGGCATGTAACCCTTAAGATATTTTAAATTGAGGTACAGAAAGAAAAACTTCAAACTCTACCTGTGTCTTTTTCTGGACACACAAGTTTGTCATATTATTTCAGCTCTCTGAACATCAATTTGGGACATTTGATAAATGGGTGAATTCAACTTTATCAGCTGGGTTACTGAGATTAAATTCTTAAAAATATGTTATTGTCCAAATATATTGAAAACACTATTTTCTTCCTGCACTTAAGATACAAATGACTAAGTTAATCCTAACCCTGATCAACACCATAATAATATGTATTTTTAAGTTTCTTAGTTGATTTCCAAATACATTGGGGTGAGATGTAGAACTCAGTGTTGAGGTCTTTGCATTGTTAACATCACATATGGAAAAATCAAGATGATTTAGGACAAATGTATCCAGAAAGTAAGGTTTATGGTACTGCAGGAAGGAAGTGAAAGCCTAGAAGTCAGAAATGCATGTGAGAAAACCAATGCTAGTACAAAAACCAAGAAAAATTATAACTGAGAAATTCCAGTCTTCCTCCTCTTGTAGTGAGGACCTAATTACAGAACGTTTTGGTCAGGGTTTCCTATGTTTTGGAGTCAGGGATGAATTAAAAGTCCCTGAAGATCATGGGCTAATTAATAAATACAATTCATGGATTTTCATGTTCTTATCTGTACAATGAAGGTAATTATATCATCTTTACTAGCCTCTTGGCCCTGGTAAAGGAGATTCTTTCCTTTATTTCTCTTGAGGCACCTTCAGGTTCCTATTGTTGACTGGGCTGGGGATACTCTCAGGTGAAATGTTTGGCATTTATGACAAGTGGGTCTAAAATTGTGGTCAGGACTTGAATCTTAAGACTTTTTTCTCCATTCTTAGCTCTGCTAAATTATGCTTGCTTGGTTGTGAGTGAAAATTCAGAGGAAGATAGATGCCACTAAGATATTGACAATGCAATCACAGGTGAGTAGGGAATTCTTCTTTAACTGAAATTGCACATCTGTTCTCTACAGATTTCTTGTTGTGGATATCCCATGTGTATTCAGGAGCTATTCGAGGATCTGAGCCTAAATTAAGTTTACACAGGAATCTTTAATAATTTTATCAAGTTAGAGAATGCCCAATAAGTAATCTCCTTCCAACCATTAAAAGAGGTCCTTCTGGCTTCCGTAAAGGCTATGTATTCTATGAAAGGATTACGTATGTTTTGTTCATCTCACCCAACCCTTGGCCTCATTGGATAAATAATGAATTCATGAATCATGTTAGTGCCTAAGATTGGCCTAGGCATGTGGTGAATAGAGGCGATAGAGATGAGTAAGGACAGAAGCTTACAGTCAGAAGGGAGGGTGAGTTTTCAGCTGGTGCATTCATCCATCCAACATTACAGTTACTGGGGTGCAGGGGTATGCATATTTGTGAGAAGCACATGAAAATGTAAGTAATTTAAAGGAAAATGAGGAATCATCTATTGTCTCCAATTTTAATTTTCTTAAAATGTTGATGGAATATATTTGCACATTTTGAAATATTGTTTAAAGAAAACTAAAGTTCCCCTTACCACTGTTGTTCAAATTTCTCACATTCAATTTTATAAGCCAAATTTATTCAAATTTTATAAATGGATGCAATGTACAGGATTTATTTTTTCCTTCATTGTGGCTCTGGATTCAGGAGCTATATAATAGAATAAAATTTATATCACTGTGAAAATTTTTGAAGATTTGGAGATACCATAAGCAATGAACAGGATTATTTTAATCTTTCACAGACAGATCAGATGAAGATGAAAGAGAGACAATGAAAATTGGTATTTGTAGGTCCCAGAAAATGTTGAGATTGGGAGGTCTCCTACCACAGGAATGGTCATTCAAAGGACATGTACTGATACAAAACAACTGTCTCAGGAGTCCCTGGCTTGTGACCCTGATATCTGTATTTATACATTGTAATGAATACCTGAGATATGTAGCTCTGAGGAAAGCAGGCTTTACTGATCCTGAGTTCTGTATGTAACTTATTCAGTTTTGCAGAATTCTTGATATTTCTCCAAGGTTCCCTTCCATTTTAATGAATAATAGATCTTTGAATTGCTTTAGATAGTAAGCAATTCACAGATTAACTTATTGCACTTGTCAAAATGGATAGCATATTCTTAAATGATTTTATAAGTGAGAGGAAAATTAGTTAATCTATATAGAGGAATCATCTAACCATACTCATTTACTAAAATGATATATCATGGATATGACATGCCTTACAATAGGTCTATACATTTATTTAAAATTGTTGGAGAAGATTGATTTAGTTATGAATGTTTGAATGAAAGCTTTCTAATCAACAGCAAGAAGGCATAAAAATGTCCAGGTATATATCACACCCCAGGTCATGTGATTTTCTTGTACAATAGGGTGTTATGTATTCAGAGTGAGTATTGTGTGTGTGAGTGCATCTGAAAGACAGATGGCAGTTCAGCATTGATAATGGTGTTACTGGTACCCCATTAACTTTTTGAGATTTATAGACACAATCTCTGCTTCTTTAGCACTGTTATTTTGTACATCACACTCAGGACATTGGTAAGGATCACCCTGTATTAACACAAATTTCTGTGATGTTCCTAGGAGTTATTGACCTTCAAGGATGTGGCTGTAGACTTTACCCAGGAAGAATGGGAGCTGCTAGATACATCCCTGAGGAAGCTGTACAGAGAAGTGATGATGGAGAATTTCAATAACCTTGTCTCACTAGGCGAGACTCTCAAATTAATCTACTATTTATGTCTCTTATCTAGAATCTATCTAACCTACTTACCTACCTATATATTTATCCTAAATCATCTTCCATTTATTTATTCAAATATCTAAATCAGCTTCTCCATATAGTATAATCTTTATCTTAAATTATATTTATATATTCTATCATTTTAATGATGCATATTATATTTTAAATTATAAAAGTCTAAATGAATTTATTACTTTATTTTTTGTTTACATGTAATCCACCCCAATAGATTTTGATCATCTTGACCACAACATAAGGTCATTTTTGAATCTCAATTTCCAATTCTAAGGGCTGTGCCTCAATTAATACTTTTTGAATGGATAAATAATTTACAGTAGTGAAATAACTATTTTGCTCCAAGAGCTATGCTGAGGCTTCAGAATGCAGTAGTAAAAACATTGTATATATCCTTTTCCAAAGAGAATTTACATCATTTGTTGGAATTTATGTTTAATGGATTCTTTTTGTTGTTGTTGTTACATATCCCTCCCCTTTCTGCTTGCTCTTCGCTGTGTGTTCATTTTTAGTGTTCTTCTATGTCTGCTTTGTCTCCCCCTGCTGTGGCGATGTGCTGAGTCAGCTCACTGCACAGGCAGCTCGCCCCACTTGTGGGTGGCTCTGCTTCTATTCCTGGGCAGCTTTGCTCTGTTCACAGGCAGCTTTGCTCCATTCACAGGCAGCTTTGCTCTGTTTGCAGGCAGCTCATCCTACCTGTGGCAGCTTTGCCCTGCCTGTGATGGCTTTTCCCTACCCATGGTGGCTTTTTGCCCTGCCCACAGCATCTTTGCCTTGCCCACAGTGGCCTGCCTTCTCAGGCAGTCTTCCTGCCTGGAGAGGTCCCCAGGAATCAAACCTGGGGCATACCATGTGGTGTACCTGCACCCTATCCACTGGACTACAGCTGGCCCCCTAATAGATTCTTTATTAACCTAATATTCAGTCACTGTGGAAACATACATTTCTCCCCATTTAGAATATAGGTATATCTGCAGTCTCTCTTTGGACTAGTGCATAGGTAGCAACAAAAGGTGGTTCTCATTGAAATGGGTAAAATGTGAAGAGTTATAATTTCTGTAGAAATATCAATGATCTGAGTTCAAGGTATTGTAGCATTTCTGACCTTCAATGCTTACCTTATTCATGCCACTACTATCACAACTCAAAATCCAGGTAACTTTTTTTCATACAAACAGGATATCAAGTATGCAGCCAGATTTGCTTTCCCAGTTGGAACAAGGAGAAATGTGGAGAGATGGAATAGGATCACCTCAATACCAGAGTTCAGCTGAGCTGTAAAGACACAGGCATCAGAAGGGGGGGGTCTCTTGATATAGTGAGTATGTGCTTGAATATATTAACTTCAGGATTCCTTAAATGAGTTATGATTTCTCCAGGTTTCATTTCATGAGTTATGATTTCTAAAATGTAGCTAAGAATATTTGGGAAACTTTAGTCACATATTTATTCCATACACTTCTCAAGATTTATTCAAGTGTCCTTGGCATTGGGAAAGGGATATTCACTTATTATTGCAACTAAACTTTCACAAAATGACTTCTCTCTTTGTCCTATTCTTGGAAGATTTCTCCCTCTTTTTTGCCTTACTGACATCACAACTTCTTTTTCTCATATTCTATGCCTGAAAATCTTTTCTGATTGTTATGTCCTATAATATTTTCTTATGCCTAGAGTATTCATTAATTTGACATTCTTTCCCACGTAATTGTGAATGTTGGAAACAAACTTAAAGTGATACTTGGAAATTTTCAAAATTTTCATCCCCCTCATGGTACTCTATTTATTCTACTTTTTTTTCAATTACTACAGGGAGGAAAATTGTCTTTAAAACATGGAAATAAGGGCTGGCTGGATAGCCCATTGGATAGGGTGCTGGCATACCACATGGGAGGCCCCGGGGTTGGTTCCTGGGGACCTCTCCTAGCGGGCAGACCCCCTTGAGAAGGGCAAGCCACCATGGGCGGGCCAGAGCCATTGTGGGCAGGGCAAAAAGCTGCCACAGACAGGGCAAAAGCTGCCACAGGCAGGGCAGGTCACCTGCAAATGGAGTGCAGCCAGCCACCCGTGAACTGAGGCAGAGCCGGCCGTGAATGGAAGCAGAAGCCGCCCACAAGCGGGGAAAGCCGCGCCTGTGTGGTAACCGGTCTTGGTGCATCACCACAGCAGGGGGAGGGCAGATATGTAATAAAATAAATACATCTTTAAAATAAATAAATAAATAAATAAATAAATAAATAAATAAATAGATAGATAGATAGAGAGATAGATAAAATAAAACATGGAAATATTAGAATAAATATTCAAACAACCTATCTGTAGGAAAGACACTTCTAAAATCATGTCATTGGTAAGCTTAAAATTTTAAACCCTAGTATTCCAAATAGATACCCTGAGATGGAATAAATTATTAATTAAGTAAAGTCATGAAATTTTTATTAATGTTGGGATTAGGTGCTAATCCAGCAAAAATCTGTGATTGTTTGAATTTAGGTAAGAGTTAAGCTAAACTCAAACTCTAATCTGAGTTCACATAAAAAATGAATTGCATAAACAGGTTTTACAGATATAGTCTTCAAAACATCATGAAGCTCAAAATTGATCAGATACCTCTCCAATTAGGTTGTTATCATAGGGAAAATCTGTGTGTGTGGAGTAGAATACTCTGTATATGAAATGAACTTGGCAAATATTTTAATTGGAGACTGTCACTAGTGGATTAATCTACATATCATATGTAGGGAAATGAAGAAATTCATCTATATGGACAAATGTTTTACAATCCCTCATCTAATTCTCAGCAGCAGAGATCGTACACTCAAAAAATTCCTTTAAATGTGATTATTTGCAAGAAGATTTCTCTCACATATCCACAGTAATCCAACATGCATTAATTCACTTGACAAAGAAATCTTATTTCAGGAAACTGCTTTCAACACTCCTCAGTGACCATTCATCTCTTCATCAACATAAGCAAATTCGCCCTAGAATCAAATCATATGGATGGTACCAAAGTGCTAAAAAGTGTACACAATAATCTGAACTCAGACATTACAATGGAATTCCCATTGGAGAGAAACCTTATGAATGTCACATTTGTGGGAAAGGCTTTTCTCATCACTCTTCCGTTGAACAACATTAGAGAACTCACACTTGATAGAAATACTATGAATGTCATATTTCTGGGAAAGCCTTCACTCAAACCTCTTCCCTAAAGAACATAAGAGAACTCAAACTGGAGAGAAACACTATGAATGTCATATTTTAGGGAAAGCCTTCTCTCATCAGTCGTCCATTAAACAACATGAGAAAACTCACACTGGAAACATCATGAATGCCGTCTATGTGGGAAAGCCTTCAGTAAAATTTCTAATCTTAAAAAAAATGAAAGAACTCACACTGGAGAGAAATCCCATAAGTGCAACCTGAGTGAGAAAGCCTTCATTCAATATTATTATCTTAAAAAACATGAGAAAATTCACACTGGGAAGATACCCTATGAATGTCTCCTATGTGGGAAAGCCTTCATTGAACCTTCTTATCTTAAATGACAAGAGAGTACCCACACTGGAGAGAAACCCTATGAATGCCACATTTGTGGGAAAGCCTTCACTCAATTCTCTTCCCTTATATATCACAAGAGAACTCACACTGGAGGAAAACCCTATGGCTGTCATATTTGTGGGAAAGCCTTCTCTCTTTGCTCTTATGTTAAAAAACATGAAAGGACTTAAACTAGAGAGAAACACTATGAGTGTCACCTATGTGGGAAAGACTTCAAACAATATTCTAATCTTAAAAAAAACATAAGAAAACTCACACTGTAGAGAAGCACTATGAATCTAATTTAAACTTTATAAATTGATTTATATTCACATAGTAATTAAATGGAATCATACAATTTTGAGTTTATTTTTGTAGACAAGGTGAGATAATGTTCTATGTATTTTTTACTCATGGTGGTCCAGTTTTCCCAGCACTATTTTCTGAAAAGACAATTCTTTCCTGATGGAGAGGTCTTTCCCACCATGTCAATTATTGGTAAATGTAAGGGTTCTGAGATCTTAATTATGTGCCAATGTTCTATGTGTCTCTCATTGTGACATTATCATGCTCTTTTGGTTACTGTGGCTTTGTTTTAACTGTCAAGATTGTTAGTGTGAGTCCTCCAAATTCAGTCTTGTTTTAAAAGATGGCTTTGTCTACTTAAGGCCCATTATCCACCCTTATATATTTTACAATTTGTTTTTACATTTCTCCAAAGAAACTTGTTTAAATTTTAAATGGAAATTCATTAAATCTACAAATTTCTTTGTATAGTATTGACATCAGGATGATATCCAACCAATGAACATTTGGTATCCTTCCATGTATTTAGATCTTTAAATTTACTTTAGCAATGTTTTGAAGTATTCTTTTTGGAGTTCATTTATATTTTTGGTTAAATTTATTCTTTTATATTTGATTTTTAAATTTGTAACTGTGAGTGGATTTTTTCTTCACTTCTTCCAATTATTTATTGTGTATAGATTTTTGTGTTTTGCCTTGTACCCAGCTAATCTGCTGAATACAGTTATTAATTCTAGGAATTTTTTTGTAGGTTTTTCAACATTTTCTTGTATATAGGGTGATCACGTGCAAATGGGAACATTTTACTTTTCCTTTCTAATTTGGATGCCTTTATTTCTTTTTCTTGCTTAATTGCTCTGGCAAGATCATTCAGTACAATATTGAATAATGGTGGATATGTTGTTCATCCTTGTCTTGTTCCTGATCTTAGAAGGAAGGCTTTCAGTCTTTTACTTTAAGTAGGATGTTCGTTGTGGGTTTTCATATATGCCTTTTTACACGTGGAGGAAAGTTTCCTTCTATTTATAGTGATCTAAGTGTTTTAATCTACAAATGCGCTATATTTTGTCAAAAGCCTTTTCTGCCTTGTTTGAGATGATCTTGTCAGTATTTTCCTTCATTCTGATAGTGTGGTGGAATACATTAACTGATTTTCTCATGTTGAACCAAATTTGCATATTAGGGATGATTACTACTTGATCAGCATGTATAATTCTTTTAATATGCTGCTGGATTCAGTTTCCTAGTATTTTGTTGAGGACTTTTGCTTCTACATTAATGAGATTTTGATCTGTAGTTTTCCTTTCTTGTGATAGCTTTATCTGGAGCTACTGTGAAGGTAATGCTGGCCTCATAGAATTTGTTATTTTTGTTTCCCCTCCTCTTCAATTTGTTGGAAGGGTTTGAGGAAAATTAAAGTTAAGACTTCTTTTAATGTTTTTTAAAATTCTCCTGTGAAGCCTCATGTCCCTTAACTATTCTTTGCTGGGAGCATTTTGGTTATGGTTACAATCTCTTTATTAGTCATTGGTTTGTTGAGATCTTCTATTTCTTCAGTCAATGTAGGTTGTTTATGTGCTTTTAAGAATTTTTCTTTTTCTTCTAGGTTATATAACTTATTGGCATACATCTTGTGACAGGTTGAAGTTCTTTGATTCCTCCTAAAAAGAAAAAAGTTTAAGTTTTTTAACTAATCCATTTCTGTGGGGCATGGGTCCCTTTTGTTTGGACTACATCAGTGAACCATGGAACAGTTTGGGATTCTGCTCTCTTCCTAGATCTTATGTAAATGAAGACAAAGAGAAAAAGAAAGCTACCATTTTTGACCATGCTTTATGAAAGAGGACTTGAGGATCACTAGCGGCCAAAATTTAAGCACAATACCCCCAGCAGGATGGGCCCAAAGAACAGTTCAAGGCTGAAGCAATGAGCCATACACCTGATGGCCCACAGATGAACTTGGGAAAGAAGAGCGGCCAAGACTAGAGAGGAGGCCCTGAAAGACAGAAGCCCTAAGACTGCTTGTCCACAGCTGAGCTCAGGAAATGGTAGATTTTGTAAGGGAAAGCAGGGACCTCAAAAGAAAATGGTGACCATCTTGCTTTGCCATGTGGGAGGACCCCATTGTCACCTGTAGTTAACATTGGTGAGTAAATATCTCTGGTGATACCTTGATTTGGACATTTCATGGATTCAGAATTATAAGCTTTTACCCTAAATAAACTTCCTATTATAAAACCCAAACTTTTCTGATATTTTGCATCAGCATCCTGTTGCAAATTAAGACATCTGCTCATAGAATCCACTTATGGCCCTTTTATATTTCAGTAAGGAGGTTAGTAATGTCAACCTTTTCATATTTGATTGTCTTTATTTGTATCCTCTCTCTTCTCTGTCAGTCTAGCTAAATGTTTATTGATTTATTTGATCTTTACAAAGAAAAACTAAGTTTTTTTAATGCTCTATTATTTTCTTATTTTCTTTTTCATTTATCCCTGCACTTATTTTTGTTATTTCCTTCCTTCTCCTTGCTATTGGTTTAGTTTTCTCTTCTTTGTGTTCTTCCAGTTTTGAGCTTAACTCTCTGGTTTGAAGTCTATCTTCAATGATATTATAACCATTGAGATCTATAAATTTCCATCTCAGTATTGCCTTTGCTGCACCCCAAAAGTTTTGGTATGTAGTATTTTCATTTTAATTCACCTCAACTTATTTCCCAATTATACTTCTTATTTCTTCTTTATCCCATTGTTTTTTTAGATTATACTGTTTAATTTCCACACATTTTTAAATTTCCCCTTTCTCCCACTGTTATTTATTTCTAGCTTCATTCTGTAGTAGTTGAAGAATACACATGGTATGATTTCAATATTTTTTAATTTATTGAGACTTGTTTTGTGACCCAATATAGTCTATCCTGGAGAATGATCTACATGTACCTGAGAAAAATATGTGCTTTGTTTTTGTCGGGTGCAGTGTTCTGTATATGTCTGTTAAGTCTAGTTGGTTGCATGTATCATTCAAGTACTGTACTTCCATATTGATCTTCTGACTAAATGTTATATCCCTTATTGTGAGTGGTGTGTTAAAGTCTCTTACTATTAATGTAGAACTTTCCATTTTCCCCTTCAAATCTGTCAATATTTGCTTCATATATTTTTGGGCTCTGCTGTTAAGAACATATATATTCATAATTGTTACACCTTCCTATTGAGTTGTCCCCTTTATCAGTATGTAATTACCATCTTTTCCCCTCATATATGTTTTGATTTAAAGACTATTTTGTCCTATATTAGTATAGCCACCACAGCTCTTTTTAAAAAATATATTTTATTTTATTTTACTTTATTTTTTTGTTACATATCCCCCCACACTTTCTGCTTGCTCTTGCTGTGTGTTCATTTTTTCTGTGTTCTTCTATGTCTGCTTCTTGTCTCCCCCATTTTTGTGGTGATGTGCCGAGTTGGCCCTCTGCACAGGCGGCTCGCCCCACTGGTGGGTGGCTCCATTTCATTTCATGGGCAGCTCAGCTCTGTGTTTTGTGGGCAGCACAACTCCGTGTTTCACGGGTTCTTCAGCTCCATGTTTCATGGGCGGTACAGCTCCATATTTTTTTGGGCTGCTCGGCTCTGTGATTCACAGGTGGCTCAGCTCCATGTTTCTTGGGTGACTTGCCCTGCCCGTGGTGGCCCTGCCCTGCTTGTGGTGGGTTTTTGCCCTGCCCATGGTGGCTTTGCCCTGCCAATGTGGCTTGCCTTTCTCAAGGCCATTTGCCTGCTCAGAGAGGTCCCTGGGAACTGAACCCAGGGCATCCCATGTGGTGTACTGGTGCCCTGTCCACTGGACTATACAGCCAGCCCCACACAGCTCTCTTTTGGTTACAACTTGCATGGTATATTTTTTCCATCCTTTCACCCTCAGCCTTATTTGCATTTTGAATGTAAGATAAGTCTCTTGTAGACAGCATATAGTTGTTCACACTTTTTAATACATTATGCCAATCTCTTCCATTTGACTGAACATTTTATTCCATTTATATTTAAAGACACTACTGAAAATATGGAAACATCTGTCATTTTTCTATTTTACCTTTGTAAGCCTTATACTGTTTGTATCTTACACTGTAGCATATATGGTTTTGCATTTTTCCCACAACACTTTGAGTTCTTTCCCCTTCTAGTCATAGAAAAATTTCATTTCTTAACAGTTACACAGAAACTCTTGAGAAATAAACTGTGAGCTCTTGGCTAAGTAAAATGTATGCTTATACTTCTGTCCTGGAACCTCTAAGAATAATCTGATCTGTGAGATGCTTGACCACCTTGGTATCAATAGATTTCTTAGTGTAGCAATTTCATATTATTTATGAATTCCAAAAGTAGATATTGGATTATGCTTGTAAACTGATCTATTCCTCTGGTTGTGATTAAATTGTGATTTGGAATTTGATTGGGCCATGTCAGTAGGGTGATGAGTCCCCACCCCTTGGTGGTTGGGGACTCATAGATAAAAGACATGGCAAAGGACAGAGTTGTAGTTCTGATGATGAGTTTTAATGCTGGAGCTCAGGGACGTAAGCACACAGAGGAGCTTGGTCGTGAGGAAGGAGAAAATCCCTAGGAAAAGTGATGAACCATTTGCCTGATAGTCTACAGTTTGCCTTCTGGAGAAAAGCAAGCCTGAGCCCAGAGAGAGACAGCCCCAGGAAGAGAGTAACCAAGGAAGCCTGCACTTTGGCAGACATCAGCAGCCAGCTTGCTCCAACACTTGGCCATACACTTTGGTGAGGAAAGCAACTTACGCTTTATGGCCTGGTAACTGCAAGATTCTACCCCAAATAAATACCCTTATAAAAACCCAACCAATTTTTGGTATTTTGCATCAGCACCCCTTTGGCTGACTAATAAACTTAGTAATTACTTTGTAAAAACATAACTACAGCCCTAATGAAAAACATTGTAAGAGCTCATTTTACATAGTTACTGTGAAAGTGTATCTTCTGCCCTGCTGGAAAACACTGTGAATGTTCAGACCTTGATTATCTGTCTTGAGCACTGCACTTTTTAGTCATGCTTGACCCCTCATGTGCTCTCTCCATCCACACATAGAAATGTGGCATAAAAGACCCCTCTTGCTTTGAGAGAAGTGTAGCTCAAGGTTCAGAAGTGTCATGCTCCAGCCAGCTGCCACAGATGAGGATTTAGGCCATGTCCAGTCTCAGAATCTCCAAGAAGGATCTCCCTTCTGGAGCATCAAGTGTGAAGTTCCACATAAGCCCTCTATGACTTGCTCTTTGCTCATCAAGCTGAACTTGTCTGTCTCTTTTCAACTGTGTCCCTCTCAGATTGGTGGGAAGCTTTAAATTTACATGGCTCCATGCTTGGAACACTCACTTCTATTAATATTAATTTGCTTTCTTGTGTTGTACCACATTGAGTGCCTTCCTATTTTTATCTGGATATGTTTTTCATTTCTTTTATTTTTGGTTACCATAAGGTTAAAATTTAACATACTCAATATATAATAATCTTCATTTACCCAAATGGTTACCTTTACTGCAAATCACTGTTTCTTTATGCTGCTTTGAAGCACTTTCTGTGTACTTTTCAGTCTGAAAATCTCCCATTAACATTGCTTGTGGGGCAGGTCTAGTGGTGATGAATTCTCTCAGCTTTTGTCTTAATTTCACCCTCATTTTTGAAAAAGCAATTCACTCCATATAAATTTTTGGCTGGCAGCTGTTTTCTTTCAGCACTTTTAAGTATTTCAACCCATTGCCTTCTTGCATCCATTGAGTTCTGATGAGAAATCAATCAGCACTCGATCTAATTCAGACACCCTTGTATGTAAAACATTGCCTTTATTCTGCAGCTATCAGAACTCTCTCATTGTCCTTTGCATTTGGTAGTGTAATCAATATATGTTGGGATATGTATTTTTTTTCATAGTTATCTTGTTTGGTGATCTCTGAGCTTCTTGAATTTGCATATTCACACCTTCTTATAAGTTTGTGAAGTTCTCTGTTGCTATTTCTTTGAATATCCTTTCTGGCCCTTTTTATTTTTCTTCTCCATCTGGCAGGCCCTTAATGTGTATATTGCAATGCAATTGATGTTTTAGGCTATTTTCACTTTTAACATTTCTTTTCTCTTTCTACTCTTCAGCCTGATTCATTTCCAGTTTCTTTATTCAAGTTCATTGCCAGCTGAAATCTTTTCTTTTTTCCTTATAGAAGTGAATTTATTTTTCATCAGGCAACGTACATGAATACATAATAAAATAGTTGGTTCTAATAGCAATGTAATTTTTTCATTTGATGTATATAGTCATCAAATATGCATTGATGATGCATTTTGATTGCTCTGAAAAAAATGTCTTTATAAATTTGATTTCCAACTAACAAAATGTGAGACTATTGGGAGACTGGCCCTCTTTCAAGGCCTCTGAAATTTATTGAAGTTTTTCTGGCCTCCAATTGTTTTTTTTTCTTTTTTCCTTTTTTAAATTTATTTATTTTTTAAATTTATTTTTAAATTTTATTTAAAAAAATACTCAGATTACATAAATGTTACATAAATATGTAGGGAGTAGAGGATTGCCACAAACCCCACTCCCCACCCCTCCCACAGCCTCCCACAGCAACACCCTCCACTAGTATGGTACATCTGCTGCAACTGATGAGCATACATTGGAGCATCTCCACCAAGTATAGACCATAGTCCACATCATTGTTCAAACTCTCTCCCACATGTTTCTATAAGTTATGACAAGATATACAATGGCCTGCATCTGTCACTATAACATCACCCAGGACAAATCCAACATCCTGCAAATGCCACCATGCTATAGCTATCTCTCCCTGTTCCCTTCCCTCAGAAGTCCCAGCTGCCACTACCTCCACATCAATGATAAAAGTCCTTCTATTGCAAGAACCACATGTGCATAGTAAAATAACAGTAAGTCTACTCTAGTCCATCATCAAACCCCCAATCCTGTGGACTCTGGGTTGGTGATGCCCACCACAACTCCAGCTGAGAGGAGGCCTTGATCCCATAGGGCAGATGGACAGGACTATTCTGCTTGCAGTTGTAGACTCCCTCTGTTCCCTGGGATGGTCACTATCCATCACCACCTCCCTGCTTGCCATCCTGGGTGAGTCCAATGAACTGGAAAGTAGTGCTGCAAATCTGCTGAGATTCAGGGCCTGACTGGCATATGAAAAGCCCTGCAATCTGTTCTTGAAAGTGTCCTGGCCATTATACATACCAGTTATTGTGG
>PVKH010002121.1:0-22507 GCA_004027955.1 Chaetophractus vellerosus
AGAAAGAAAGAAAGAAAGAAAGAAAGAAAGAAAGAAAGAAAGAAAGAAAGAAAGAAAGAAAGAAAGAAAGAAGGAAGGAAGGAAGGAAGGAAAGAAAGAAAGAAAGAAAGAAAGAGAAGAAGGAAGGAAGGAAAGAAGGAAAGAAGGAAAGAAGGAAGGAAGAGAAAGAGGGAGGGAAGGAGGGAGATAGGGAAAGAGGAAGAACAAATGAATAAATATTACTAATCATGAAAAGCCTAGAAAGGGACCACCTCAGTTATAAAATCAAAGACTAAAACCTGTGCACACAGAGGAAGGACGATCTTTTGTATGTAAATATTATGAGTTGACATGTGCTCCTCAAGCTAACCACCAATGTTGGAGCGAAGCAGAATCCTCTTTATCATACACTGCTGTTCCTTCTGTACACATGCAATTTTCTATCTCCAATTCTTGCCCCAAGACCTCAAATGCTAATGCAGCTCTTCTAGTTCATATCCCACCCTTAGAGGCTCAATATCACTGCCTTAGCATCATGTACACTTAGTCAATAGAACCAGAAGAACATATCTCTTTTTCATGTAATCTTCCATGGTATTTCATCTTTATTTTACCTAGGGCTTTTATCTCAAATTAGTGGTATTAACTTATAACTTGCCTCTTATAGAAAACATTCAATAAGAACAAAGTACAAATATCATAAGAAACTCTTTGACTCTCCTCAAAATATAATTGTCATATAGTTGAAGTTTAATATTTAATTGTTAAAAGACAAGGATGTCCACTTTCACCATTTTACCATTTTTCTCTAATATTTAGAGGTACTAGTGAATGCATTTAGATAAGGAAAAGAAATGATGCACACAAATGGAAATGTGGAAGGGAAACTATTATTAATATTATTATTTTATTATTTTGAAGATAATTTTATCTACTTAGAGAACTCAACAGAGGCAACAGAGAAACAAAGAAACAAAAAGTTAGAACAAGCTTAATAAAAGTTAATTTGAAAACTCAAATCCTTCTTATTAAAAAAAAACAGTTGAAATGATGTAAGAAAAGGTTCAGTTTATAACAGCAAAAAATATATAAAATACCTTCTTATGAATTCAACAAAGATATGCAATTACTCAATGAAGACTTTATAATTTTACAGAAAACATTAAAAATATTTAAATAAGTAGAAATGTTTCTCATGTTAGGAAGTAAGTCTAAACTATAAAGTTATTCATTTCCCTTAATTTAATCTACACATGTTACTAAAACGTCAATAAAAACAGCAAAATAGCAAGTTTATCTTGGTACTAGTTCAGCTAATTTCAAAACAGGTATAAAGATGAATATATAGACTTACCAGAGATATATTGGTTGAAAAAGATATAATAAGCTATAGTAGTTTAAAATCCCAGGGTATTATACTTAGCTTACTCTTCCACTAAAACATGAAGTGCTAGTACACATCTTTTTTGTTGACACAGATATCTAGCACAGGATCTGGCACAAAAGTTGACACTTGACTTAAATATTAATTCAATGAGTGAATGAATAAATAAGTGATACAAAACTCTGAAGCTATTTTTTTTAAAAAGATTTAAAGTTTGAATACTTAATTTTTTAAAATTGCACTGTGAAAAACATAAATATAATAAAAACAGAGAGTATGCTGGGTAAAATAGTTGTTAAAAAACTAAAACCTCCTTCATATCAATAAAAGATCTCCATATCAGTTAAATCATAGAGAAAGCAATTGGCAAAAGACAAGGGTAGTTCAGTGAATTGGAAGTACAGATTGTTTAAAAAGATGTTCAACTTCATGATGAATTATTGAAAGGTATATTAAAATTGTTAAGAGATATACATTTTTCTCCATCAGATTGATAATGAGCAAAAAGTCTGGTCACAAAGTGTTGTCAAGGACATGTAGAAACAAGCACTGGTGAACATTCCTCATGAGACTGTTAATCGGTATTGTTTCAAGTGAGGGCATAAAAACAAGGTGCAAAACACTGGTAATAATTTTCAAGGAAAAAAGATACATATATATCATATGTGCTTGTATACATAAAATATCCTTCCAAGATATAAGAGAAACAGGCAACTGAAGTTTGGGGGGGAAAGGCAAATTGGGAAGTTGTTGGATATAGATAGGATTGAGACTTTCTTTTTACTGTATTTAATATTTAGTATTTGTTGCACATTTTACCAAAATTTGAAAACTGTAAATAAATAATTGCTGAAATAATGAATACAAATTTATTTCTAGACTTACAAGTTTAACCACTGTTCACCAGGCTATCTACATATTTTAATATCAAAAGACTATGAGGAAACCTAAGACATGTCCATAATAATGTAATGTCTAGAACCTCATGGATCTTATTTTAATTTTCTTGAATATTAAATTGCAATTAATAGATTGAGAGAAGGTGAGCACATCCAAAGGTCAGCAAGCATTGCCTTTTAGCTAAAAATTAATGATTATTAAAGATTTTCTGAAAGCCATATTTTTTCCTTGTCATCCTTTTAGAGAATGATGAAAAAATACTTTGTCAAATCAAATCTATGTACTCTTAGTAGTTGTGGGTTTTTTTTCCATATAAATGAAATATTATAAATAAAATGTGTGGGGGAACAGATGTAGCTAAAGTGGTTGAGTACCTGTTTCCCATGTACGAGATCCTGGGTTTGTTACCTCGTACCTCCTAAAAACAAAATAAACAAAGGAAAAACCACCTCCTAGAAGCTGGTGTAGTTCAGTGGTTGAGTGCTGGCTTCCTACATGTGACATCCCCATTTCAATCCCGGCCCTGGTATCTTAAAAAGAATAAATAAATAAAAACTAAAAACAATAATTCAAAAAATGGGTAAAGATAAAAGTCTGTCAGACTATTCTGATTTAAAATAGCTAGAAGAAATCTTCACTCTTGAGGCTTAGAAAAATTATGAGCATCAAGTAACAAAATTATATTTAAGTTGAAATTGAGCTCTACTGAAAAGGTGGACTTTCCTTTTGATCACAGGGCATTTTTATTTTCTCTTCATGGTCTAATGAACTCTAGTCTGTTGCTAAAGTGTCTTTCTTGTTATCATGCAAATAAACTACTTTTTAATGACTTCGAATGGACCTGAAAGAAAATACATGCAAACATTTTCTGACTCCTAAGTAAATACTTATGTGAAAACCTAAGTGCCATATATCTCAAAGCTAAAGGAGGATTATGTGATTTATAGAATACATGCTTTGTACTGATTACTCATTATTTCAGCCTCTACTTGACCTTTATAATCCATAATTAAAAATGGAACTTAATGGAATCACTGACTCTTAGAACTGAATGGGACCTTGTGGTCTAAAAGATCAATAAACTAGGCCTCTTATTTTACAGAAGAATTTGGGACACAGAGAGTTAAAATTATTGCTTAAGGACTTTCAACTAGCGATTGAAAGAGGTGGGTCTCATACTTAATTATATAGATCACTAGTTGAAATTACTAGTGAGTTATATCATTTCAAACTAGTGATCTGTGTAATTTCCAATGGAGTGTGCTCTTGTGGGTGGGAAAGAAATGGAAACTCAAGATTGAGAAGAGTTAAACTGGTGAAGAAAGGAAGGAAAACATTCCTAGAAGAAACAAGGACATTTGCAAAAGCCCTAAGGCAGGAAGTTGCTTGGAGAGTTCACTAGACTGAATGAAAGTCCCAGCATAAGCAGTGTGTAGGAGGAAAACCAAAACGGAGCTGCATCTGAGCCTTGACATTGTAGGCAATGCAGGGGTCTGGAGCAATGGTAGCCCACTATAGGAAACTGGCTGGATAAGTTTTGCATTATTAAAAACTCTCTGGACTTCTGTGTAGAGAGTGGATTAGAAGTGAGTAAGACTGGGTAATGGCTTATATGACGGGATAGATAGCTCTGACAGGCATTAACTTTCTGGCTCACTAAGTAAAACGGGGCAACGCGGTATAGTGAATTCAATATTAATCATCTCTTGGAAGCTGGTCATCTTTGTGCCCAACAGTGTTCCTTTTCCTTGCAGCTCCTTGGCGACAGCAGGCAGAATGGGTAAAGCAGTGAGCAGAAGAGCAGAAGCCCAATGGCCTTTCTTAATAGAAAAAGGGATGGAAGAGCACTGTTAGTGACTCTCAGAATCCTGGGTGTCCATTTTGGCAATCTTGAAGTGGTTGGGCGAGGGCCACTGGAAGTCCCCTAAACTGAAACCCAGAAAGGGACCAATCCTCAGTTATATAACTGCAGGGAGTAGAGATAGGTGGGCAGGGATTCTTAACCATTTGGAGAATTTCCTCTTTCTTTTTCTCATTTATTAGGAATATAACAGAGATTATCTTCAGATACATCTTCACTAGCCTTGCCAGTCTTTGCCATAGAATGGATGGAGCTCATTTACGTACTTCTGGGGATACCCAGGGTCATTAGGCCACACAGAGGGTATAGTGTTAAAATTGTCTGGGCAGTGGTGATAATTCAAGTTCTCCTACCCTTTATTATTCATCAAATAATTTCATTAAAAATCCTTTTTAGTAAGGGAAATGATTGCCTGTTCTTGTACTTCAAGTAAATGTTCACTACTCTAACAAACATAATCTTCCACTACTCAGTATTTGCTTATCAAGTGTGTGTGTATAGAGAGAGGAAGGGCTAGAATATTATTTGTAACCTTAGTTTTTTATAATATTCTTTCTCTAGTGTTTTCATCATCTTCTTCCTCTAATCATATTTATGCCACTAATTCACTGATTTTTGTCATCAAAAATCTTTCCCCTTATCCCAAACCTTAAAATAAAATGATTCTCTCCTGCCTTTGAGGTTTTTACTGTGACATTGTTCAACTATGATTATGCCATACTATCTTAGGCTCCATGATACCAATCTGGGCCTTGGCTGATGAGTTGAATTATTTCCCTTGTCCAATTAGTTTGAAATTTTTTTTTTTTTAGTTTGAAATTTTCTAATCCAAGCTTAGTTAATTGAACCTTTCAGATTTTCATTCCAAACATAATTCCACTCTAGGAATGAACATGCCACATAAGCATAAAGAGACCACTAAAAAATGTGAAATGAACACAGTTAAATTCTCGTCCATAAACTATTTTTTTGTAACCCCAAATTTGAAAAATTTGTTTAAGAATTTTGACATTCTAAATGAACATAATCAATAGTATTTTAGTTATTAGATTCATTTTGCTATTAAGTAAGATTTGTCCCTACTCCTTAGTAGATTCTTTCTTAATTCATTGATTATTATTTTTTTTTATCATTGACCTTTAAAAGAATTGTAGTCCATGATGACCAGAAAAGGCTGTATAAGACGAAATGCTAAAAATGAGCAAGTGTTTTGGATTTACTTAAATAATTCAAACAACTTCATGCACTTAATTTCGATCACTTTTTAACAAATCTCATGATAAGAAAATCTGTTGTTTACTATATCCTGCAAATTAAGGACAATTTTAAGCTTGTCTAAACAATTGGTATGCCATATTTCTACATGTCTTGAATTTCATGTAGCTAGTCTTTGAAATGTATCTTTAAATATTACTATTTTTTCTTCTCATAATTTTCCCTACTAGGGTTAAAAATGCCTCAATTAAAAAAATCCTTTGAATTGGCTAGAACAATGAATAGGAAACATTTTCTCCCACTGACTCATCATTTTTAAAGTCTGCTGTTAGTTGACTGTAGCTTGCTTCCTATGTGCTGAGGGAAAAGTACAATTTCTGGGAAGACCACAGTATGGTTTGGGCATCACGGAAATTACACCCCTTTCAAGTTCTAATTCAGCGGGTAGAGTTTTACTTTCTTCCTCATATTTTTAGCATCTTCAAGGGGTTAGCAGTGTGCAAGGCACATTAAATGTTTTATTATTCCAATCCTCAAAACAACCTTTTGACTTTAGGAACTTTTATCCCATTTTACTGATGAAGAAACTGACAAGGGGTAGAGTCAGAATTTGAACCCAACTCTGTCTTATTCTACAATCCATGTTTTTTTTTCTCTTTCCAGTACATTCATGTCTAAAAATTGCAATCCCATTTGAGGTGCATTACCAAAAACACCTCTCATTAGTACAAAGCAAGCTTACCCTTACCCACCTAACCACTCTAAGACAAGACCTAAGTCACTGGCCTAACAAAAAAAAAAAAACCTCTGTGTTTATAAACTGTAGTGAGAGGAGGTGGGCCCTGACCTCCTCAGTTCATTTGCCAGGTTCCAGTACCCACTGTAAATGGAGAAGCTAAAGCACCATCCAGGTGGCTGTCCTTTGGAATTCTAGGTCGTTCCACTCTGCATACTTGCCCGTCATCTTAACAGCCACATTCTAGCCAGGACCTCTGGCATACTGTATATTAATAGAATATTGATACAGAAAAAATACTGTTGTGGGATTTATCATTTGGTAAATCCTCCACCGTCTGCAGTTTTACAGAGTCATTTAATTAGCAATTTTACAACCTCCTATCCTCTCATTAAATTAATTAATAATTAAGTTCAAATATAGGCATCTTTAATGTCATAATTATATTTCAGTTTTATGGTCACTGGAGTTCAGCTCATTAGAGGAGGCACTCATAAACCAGAGCCCTGTTTAGAGGCCGACACACTTCTCTCTCACCAGGCTGCTTCCAGTTGGTATTTTAATTTCTGCTTTTCTTTAGTAGCACTGCCATTTTGTAGAGATCCATGCCAATCTTTGTCCTCCGTGAGCGTAAGAGTCCAATCAGAACAACAACATCAACAAATGCAATGCAAGAGTCTCATTGGCTTTTATGACATCTCTCTGGAATATTTTTGTAACAATAGCCCTCACTGTGCTTTCTGATTGGATCAAATTCTCCCACCTTTACACTTGGCATTAAGCACAAAGCAACCATGTCAGAGACCTGTGAGTAATGTTGTCTCATTGACTTGATGATTTACTAAGTCAGTAATGGCGTTTCACACAATATGGTACGTTGTACATTACTTTAGATGGGGTGGATTTATTTCAGTCATTATCACTGATTAAACCAGCTTAGTTGAAGAGGCAAAACAAAACTTGCCTTTGAAATTGTTCTTATTTAATTTTGTTCGCCTTCGCATAACCCAGGACAGTGCTAATTATCCCTTGATGGAGCTCATATTTCTAATGTAATTCATATGTAAATTTTAATTTAAGTCATATGGGAATGTTTGTGTTCCTTGCCTCATCTCAGTCAAGAACACAAACACTGAATTAAAACTGTTTGGAAATGAAAACTTTATGTTGCCTTTTTTTTGACCCGGCTTTGATTTGCTTTGCTTTGTTGTTCGTATAACTGAGCTTAATCACTTTTGAAGGTTAAGATTTTTAAACTGTAGCTTAGGGGATAAAAACTATCTTTACACCTTTAAAGGATTTGGACATACTTTGGAGGTGCAAATTGTATTCTCACATGCTGACCAAAGTTTTACCATTTAAAGTTTTATTCGTGTTCTCTCTGAAAGAAGATACTATCAAGAAACTTATGAATTCTAAAAATCTCAGTCTGTATAAAGTATATTAAAGGCACATATAATAACCATTGGGCCACATTGCTGACAACAGGCTGTCATGAAGGTAAAAGAAGAATGGAGAACATCTGAAATTAAAGGTCTTTTATAAAAATACTGGTGTGATATGAGTTTGAATAGTTTATACTATTGTAACTTTCTTCTTTGAAGTTTCATGAACTAATCCATGTTGTGTTAAAAAAATACAGTATGCTGATTCAGTTATGTATGTCAAAAATAATAGATTGTTACATGGTCAAGAGCAAACAGAAAACTATAGGGATTTCTATCTAAAATCCACAGTAAACTACAAGTGTAGGGTAATGAAAAGAGATGTCAGTGTGATAGGCATTTCTTAAGGAACAGAGTGGCAAACAGAAAGTAGTAAATGATTGGGAATAGAATGAGAGCATGGCTGGGGAAGATGCTACAGGGACAGGGATGCTACAGGGACAGTCTCTTTACCTATCCTTATAGGACTGTATAAGGCCAGAGAATTAAAGATACCCTTTACAATTTGCAGTCTGGCTTTTAGACTATCAGGTGTGTGTGTGTGTGTGTGTGTGTTTCTCTCACTCTGCATTGAGATTGAAATATGCTTTCCTGCCCAACAAATATTTCCGATTGTATTTGAGACAGAATTTACAAGCTTATGTCATCAATATAACTAAAGAAAAAAAATATATATATATATACATCTAAAATGAAGGACATAGATCCACAGGAAAAATTCCAATCACGAATAGATCTATCCCCCATTTCAACCATGCCACTATCTCTCTTTTTTTTTTTTTAGGGCCCAGCCATTTTATTTAAGGACTTATAGGGGGTCGAAGAAGGGGTGGGGACGAGGTCCAACTTGGGCGAGCCGGCAGGGACCTCCTGATCTCGCAGCTGCAGAAAAAACAACCGTGCCACTCTCAATACTTTTTTTAAGTCAAAAGTTAACCCCATTTCTTTGCCATCTCTCTTAATAACCATATACTAAGCATTGCTTTGTAAGGTATTTCACAAAGAACTAGAAGAAGCTGTGATGTTTCCATTAAGAATTCCAAATTGTAAAATGGACATAGACAAATAATGACTTGTTTGCATTTTGGGGTAAGATCCTATTTGCACTGCAGTCAGAAAGACCTTTTAAGTCATAACATGCTCCCATAGGCTGACTTTGTAATATCTGGGACATAATTACACTTGCATTAAATATGCACACATACATACACACACATCATGCCAACATTTAGAGCTGTCCGAAACTATTCTCAATAATTGATTTGCCGTTTAATTGAACAGCATGACTGACTAACATAGCTCATTACTTTACTCATTAGTTAATTATCGAAGAAAGTAGGACAAGTCAATAAAATGGAAGGCTGTAAATTCCAATACTAATTAGCACCATTTCCTTAGAGACATATTTAAAGGCAGATTGGCTACCTGAACATCCTAGGACCTTGGAGATGAAGGAGAAGGGTAGATGCACCATAAATCTGGATTACTGGAGAGGAAGACTGGTAGACAGTAAGTAGACATGTAGGCTTGTAGTTAGCGACAGCTAACCCGACTATTTGAACTGGAATATTGGAACACATAACTGGGTAGGAAATTATCCTTAAAAGAAAGGAAGGTCCTTCACTTGTCTCCTTTGACAACAACCTGCAAATCAAACTTCATTTCTTTTACTTTTAAAATTACATTTCCCAATCTGGTTTGCACATCCAGTTTGTGGACGTTATAAGCATAAATTAAATTCATGTGTAGATTTCTTTTTTATGGCTCTTAAATATGACTCCATTTAAGAAAGAAGTGTTTTTCCAAGCTAACAAATTCTTCTTTTTTAATTTATATGAAAAGGTAGCCTTTTATGCTTATTCAAGAGAGATTACTATGTATTCATTATCCATGAAGTTGAAGACACACACACACACACACACACACACACACGCATGCATGGCCACAGAGAAACATGCTCCCACCACATTTTATCTAACTTTCTCATTACTTGGAACTGGACGCAAAGTCCTCTTGTATCAGTGTTATGTGTATGTCCTTAGAAAAATTTTCCATCTAATGGAATACAGTATTTTCTCATCTGTACAATGGGGATAATAACACCTACCTACCAGAGTTGTTGAAAAGCTCAAGAGAAATAATGTATGATTTGTTCTAGCACAGTGTTTGTCAGTGCCTAACATGGTTCTCCTCTCAATCTGTCCTTGATAAAATTCCTGCTCATTTATGAAACTGACAGATTGTCCAAGAGAACAACAGTTGACTTGGATACCATAGAAAACCATTTGTATAGCAAGGAATTCTAGCCATGGAAATATTGTAATTATGATTGTATCTGAGATGTGCTGCTGAAGGGGTGTGAATTGAACACTAGGCAAGCCCTGAGAGGGAGTGTTATGCTCTGCCTGGCCACTGTGGACTTGATCTTTGGTGCAGTATTTCCAGTAAGAGAATGGCCAATTAATCTTGCACTAGCCTTGATCGTGCTTGTCTTCAAAGATTGCTTGATTTGGTTCTGTGGCAGTGGTACCATATCTAAAAGGGTGTACACTTTCATACTGATTTCATACTTAAATTAAGCTATATAGGAAGAGACTTCTGCACTTGTGCAGTCTGAGATATTATCCCCTAATATGTTCAAATATACATGCTTAGAGTAGATACAGCAGTTATTCAGCCTATTTTATAAAATAATGAAATTGGATAAAGATAATCATGGATGTAGTTATTAAAGGCAAAGCTATGATCAAAATTTATCTTTCCCGGTTTCCACTGTTCTCTTCATAATCATAGATATTACTGTGAGAATACTATATCTGAAAGGACATCCAAGATTGTCCAGTCCATCTCTCAGTTCAGAAGAGGAAATGCAGACCCTAAGAGGATAAGAAAAAAAATTTTTTTTTAAAGATTTATTTATTTTATTACATATCTCCCCTTCCCCCCCGCTGCGGCGACGCGCCGAGACTTGGTCACTGCGCAGGCACGGCTTTCCCCGCTTGTGGGCGGCTTCTGCTTCCATCACGGCCGGCTTTTTTCAGTTCGCGAGTGGCTGGCTGCGCTCCATTCACGGGCGACCTGCCCTGCCCGTGGCGGCTTTTGCCTGTCCGTGGCAGCTTTTTTGCCCTGCCCACGGCGGCTCTGGACCGCCCATGGCGGCTTGCCATTCTCAAGGCGGTCTGCCCGCTAGGAGAGGTCCCCGGGAACCGAACCCAGGGCCTCCCATGTGGTATGCCAATGCCCTATCCACTGGGCTATCCAGTCGGCCCAGATAAGAAAATTTTGCAAATTCTAAATGACTAGATGCTTGGTTTAGATTCTGGTTCTCTTTATTTCATGTTCTAATGTTCCTTTCCCAGTCCATGTGCCCCTCTCCTAAGGATTTGCCTTAATCATAACCTTGTTCTTGTTCTCTGTTCTCTGTTTCATCCTCTTTCACAAAAACCTTGGACTCTGTGTCTTTGCAAAATATGCTTGATCCAAGGGTAGGGAGGAGAAAAGTCTTCTGTTCTTAAGTACATTCCCTAGAACTTGAATCTATGGGTTTATGACAGTTTACTTTGGGGTAAATATTTTTTCATTAGTTTTCTAGTTTGTATAAAGTTATATAATGGGTTAGAAGAAAGGAAGGACAACTCTAAAGCCTGATATTCACCTGTAAACGTATACATGCCTCCGTGGTATACTTATGAACTTTATAGAAGTTTTCTCATATTAGGTTTCCATCCTCATTCTCCAACTTATTCCTTCAGCTTCTCTGCTCTGGCCATATTACATTCTTCATCGTAACAAAGTGCCCCATGGGCTTGACCTTCTCAGCACTTTTGTTCATTGGAGGCTTTCACCTGAAATGCACTAGCCTTCATTCTCTGAAGCTCACTTTCCCTTTTGGCCCAATGAGTATCACCTCCAAAAGGAAACCACTCATGACTCTCCAAGTAGAATCAATCGATCAGTTCTTGATCTCACAAAGCATTTTAGTAATGCTAGAGTCCACATCCCAGGGAATTATAGTTAGCTTACTCTTTTACTAAAACATGAGGTGCCTGCAGGCATCTTCTTTGTTTACTCAAATACCTAGTACAGGATCTGGCACAAAAGTTGACGCTTGACTTAACAAATATTAATCGAATAAGTGAATGAATAAATGAATGAAAAATGAATGAGTGAAATGGAATTGAATGGGTATTTTGAACATTTTTTTAAAATTACATGGTTTTAAAAAACTACAATAATAATTCTCTGTCATGACATAGGTGTGGATTTTGTCATATTTAGAGAATTTTTTCAAAATTACATCTTTTTATTTTGAAGTATATTTCTTTCCTATGTGTCTTAAAAACACCTTGGTTATAATTTCCTAAGATTTATTATTGAAAAACAAATCAATCAATAGCAATTTAAATTTTGTAGTAAACCCCAAATCAAAGATAAAGGAAAATCGCAACTTATTTTTAGTTTGATGACTTATAGTTATATTTAGCATCATTCGCAAACCACAAGCAATGCTTTTTTTTAAAAGCATGTTTTATAAGTACAGTATTAAGTAAAACTCTTCTAAGGATTATGTGGGGAGTTTTTATCAGCATTTTTGAGAATCAGGCCTCAGGTGGTAATAAATGAAGGCTGAAATTTAAAAGGGAAAATGTGGTGGGATAGTTTAATGAAAAGCTCCTGGTTAAAAATAATAAAAGTTCTCTAATGATTTTAGTAAAAGCATTTAAAAATAATTACACACCCTGGTATGAACTACATTTCAGAGGAAAATGGTTAAATAGTCTATTCAAAATAAAAACTTAAGAGAAACTCAAATAAATGACATTTCTGCTATTTAAATGTTCCTCTCAAGGCAGGAATAGAATCACAAGCTACCTTAGTGTATGGAAAACAGCCACCAATTGAAGGGGCAAGGAACTCAAAAATTCAAATTGTTGGCCCAGGTGAATTGTACTGTAAAATCTTCCCAGAATCCCTGAGAGAAAATGAGAAGAAAAATGTCAAAATGTTCTATATTTTTTGGAAATATCTTTACATGAAGGAATATATATAATGGCACAGAACACAAGGAAATAGAAACACAGAACATTAGTATAATAATAAATATATTGACTGAAATGCAAATCCAAAACTTAAGGTTTTTTACCAAAATTATTTCCTAATCTTCTTAAAGCAGCTGATTTAAAATTTAAAAATAAATTAACCAGGGAGTAGGGGTAGTTCAGTGGTTGAGTGCCTGCTTCCCATCTATGAGGTCCCCGGTTCAATCTCCAATACCTCCTAAAAAAAAAAGAAAAAGAAAAACTAACCAATTGATATTAAATCATTATTTGCCTGTTGCCTGATTAGTTTCACTGAAATAGCTAAACAGAAGCAATTTAGCAAATAGGTTGTGAATTTAATAGTACCAAATCAGAAAATTTATAAAGAAAGTAACATGTAAAGGCATATGTTAAAGAGGGTCCTTTATTTGAATATGTAGATATTTGCTTTATCTGAGACTATTACTAAAAAAGGAAGATTGGAAATCCATCATAAAGATCAAAGTGAGGACTGTGTAAAACTTTATTAAATAGCTTCCTAAAATTATTATATGTCACTTGTTCAGTTTTTCCAATTATATAAACTTGATTTTGTGAGTCTTAATCTTATTTAAGAAAATGAAAAATTGTTTTGTTTCTATATCTGTCTTTTACTACAATTCTACTTATTATTATTTTGCATTATTTTCATAAGAAATTGTGGAAGTCTCCTCAATGAGCATAAATGATATTATTTGGAACATATTTTCAGAGCCTTACATGCAATGGAAAATTCTTAGTAAATCTAAAAGCTTTGTAATATTTCCTGTCTCCTCTTAAATTCTTTCTCATCCTGACTGGCCTTGTTTTGTCCCCTTTTTAGGGAAAGATCAAAGAAAGATAGGCTGAAGGAGTTAAATAAGACAGACTTATGAGGACAATAGGAATTAGGTTTGTCTTCTCAATTAATGTTTTCAATACAAACATTTCACTCTGATTTCATAGCGAAATAACTTGTGGATTCACTCAAATTATTTAATCACTTTGCTTTAGCAAAACAATATTTGATAGAGTTACCTTCTTCCTAAGGCATCCTTAATTCAACTGATAGTTATTAAATTCCATTGTACCAGGAGCTGAAAATACAAAGATAAAAAAGGGCATGGTCCCTGGCCTAAAGAAACTTAGAATGTCATAGATTCATAAATAATTTAGCTGACAGTAACAATAATAGCAAAGTAGTTTCTGTAGAGCAGCTAATGTTTGCAGAAGTTGACCCAAATCTAGAATTATCATATTTGGGCATTCGATTCACAGAAACAGTAAGGGTGGAAAGTTGAAATAATTAAATACCAGCTTTGCCATGCAGTACCTCTTGATCTTGGGCAAGTTCACCTCACCTTGATGTATGCTCATTTCCTCACCTGTAAAATTGGGGCACTAATTCCTGTTCTTAAGCTCTTTGATTTCTGTACAAGATCAAATTAGAAAACAGACATGAAAACACTTTGGGAATTGAAAGGTACTATGCAAACGTAAGATCTATTATTATTGTGTATATGTGTGCACCAATTACTCAGCATCATAATAGTTGATAATCATCATTAAGGGGCATCGTTAGAAAGAGAACGATGTCTGCATGTTTCTATGCAGCTTTGAGTTTGTGTACGTAGTACCCTTACACACTTGGGTACATTAGTATGTGCATTTATTTTGTTTTCTAATGAAAATGTGCATGTCTTTTCTCCTAGTAAATGCTATTAATCACCTGGCTTTCCTTCTCCACAACCTTTCTCCCAATACAGGAGCTATACTGTAGTCATGTAAAATACACAAGCTGGAATTGTCCTGGTCAAGTTTTAGAGGTCCTTTTTCAGAAACTGGGCCCTCAGGCCTCAGCAGCCTTTAAGCAGCTGTAACTGGAGTGAAGCTGTCAGCCCCTGCTTCTACTGTCAGCTTTAGTACCAGTTAGAGCATCCCTGATAAATGTACAGTACAGATTTAACAGTGAACCTGTGAGAAAGAAAAACAAAACATCTCTCAGACACTAGAAGATACTTTCTGTGGCCATGTCTGGAACAAACCATGAGTTCAAAGCCCCAGTGTGAACAACGGAGAAGCTGGTGATACGTGAAGAGATGTGTTGGAAAATATAGTAATCTTGATACAGCTAACGGTTTTAGAAAATGTATACATATATAGGAAAATGGAAAAAGAAGAAAAGAAGAAAAAATGGTTGGGATGGTTGAAGCTGATCAAGAGAAAAAAATAGAACAGCAGAGAAAAAATGTCGCCTCTAACGTTCTTCCTGAGCTTGGAAGAAAAATTTCCCAGGGCATGTTCACTAGTAACTCAGTAAAGGTGGAAGGCGAGTGATTTGGGTAAAGAGAATTGATATTGTAATTGGAAAGTACCGGAATTTGAAGAATTGCACTTTGACTACCACTTCATTACACATTGTGCATGTAAAACCAAGATGACTAGAAGATATTTTAAACCTCAGTTTTCTCATCTAAAAAATGGGTATAAATGAACATGAAATAATACATGGTTTTGAAATCTGCAGTAGAAAATTGCTTTTTAAAAGTATTTGATACAGGTGTTGTGTCACACTGATGAAGGATGTATATGTGGGAGGTTGTGGGAGGTGTGGGAGGTGGGGTATATAGGTACTCCTAAATTTTCTGTGTAACATTTATGCGATTGATGTATCCTAAAAAAAATTTGATTAAAAATTGAAAAAAATAAATAAATAAAAGTAATTTGATGCCAGTAGATAGAATGTGGGTTGGAAAGAGGGAGTTGATGCTAAATGTATGTAGAATGTTTATTAAGTGGATTGTAGATGTGGGGAAATGGATAGAGTTGACGGTAACACATTATAGTGTGTATAACGGGGTAGTCTAGGGAGGTTAATGTCAATTGAAAGAAGTCTAGAGGATAATCTAAGTTCTATATAACAGTGATTTCGGTGGTAGATGATGATTGTGGCTAATAGTGCAAACACAAGAATGTTCCTCTATTACAAGGTGTTAAGTATATGGAGATACATGGAAAAATACAACTAATGTTGCATATAGACTAGCATTAACAGGAATATTGTAATATTTTTACAACAATGGCAAAGAAAGTACTATATCAATGCTAAGGGTCAATAATAGGGATGCATAAGGGGGTATGGGGTTTCTCCTTTTGGAGTAAGGGAAACATTCTGAAATGGACTGAGTCGATGGCAGCACATCTCTGTGATGAAAATGAGAGCCACTGAGGGTACACTTTGGATGGATTGTACAAGGGAGAGGACCGTATAACACAGTGCACTCCATGGAGAATGATGGACTGTGGGTAAGAGTACAAATATGAGAATGTTCTCTCGTGAACTAGAACAAAGATACATATCAGTACATGGTGTTACTAACAGAATGGTTTGTGGGCATAAGACACCAAATATAAACTATGGGCTATAGATAGCAGTGATATTATGATGATGCTCTTTTATCATTTGTAACAATTTAAAGTGTTGGTGGTAGGGTGATACATGGGAATCCTGTAGGGTGAGCATGATTGTTTTGTAAACTCACAACTTCTCAAATTATAAAAGGAAAATCTGTTTGGGAGGGGAGTTAGAGGGGAACTCTGTACCTTCTGCATGATTTTTCTGTAAACCTACAACTTTTCTTAAAAAAAAAAGAAAAAAAGGACAAACCCTCAGTGGCACTGGCGAATTACTGCTTACTGCAGTTCTTTTATTTTTTTTTAAAGATTTATTTATTTTATTACATATCTCCCCCCCCTCCCCTCCTCCCCCCCCTCCGCTGCGGCAACGCGCTGAGACTGGTCACCGCGCAGGCGTGGCTTTCCCCGCTTGTGGGCGGCTTCTGCTTCTATTCACGGCCGGCTCTCAGTTCGTGGGTGGCTGGCTGCGCTCCATTCGCGGGCGACCTGCCCTGCCCGTGGCGGCTCTTGCCCTGTCCGTGGCAGCTTCTTGCCCTGCCCACGGCGGCTCTGGCCTGCCCATGGCGGCTTGCCATTCTCAAGGCGGTCTGCCCGCTAGGAGAGTTCCCCGGGAACCGAACCCGGGGCCTCCCATGTGGTATGCCGGCGCCCTATCCACTGGGCTATCCAGCCAGCCCATTACTGCAGCTCTATACAATCCACCCCTGAAGGAGAGTGTCCTGGGACAAATGCCAGCACAAGCATCACCAAGAAACTCCCAACAAACCTCTGTACCTCTGGCAGCCTCCTTATTTTAACACCTAGATAGGCAATGCACATCTTCCCCCAGGAGACAGCACTAGGAAGCCACTGGCTGCAACTGAATTTCCAGCACCACGAGCAGGCCTGTGGGAATTCTACGCCATGCAGAGGTGAATCGGTATCTATCCCCATTGCCCAGGATGGCAGCAAGTTAGGCTTATCTTCTCTTGGAGGCCCTCACCCTGGCTGGACAGATGGACTCTCCAGCACCAGGGAGAGAACCTGGTGGCAAACAGTAGCAGTCACAAGAGTCCTTTAGATTTGGAGGCACCTGACAACATCGAGCTACCACTGTGATCAAAGTTACCTTCTTCCTTTCCAGGGTGAAGGCCCTTGAATAACAGGTGCCAAGGAAGAGATAATTTCTAGATTTCTTAATTGGAGCCAAGAGGTTGCAGTCAGGTTGCTGGTTGGACTCTGTCCTTCTATGGCTATCTGTCTTGTCTCAGCTGTTAACCAGTGTTTCCCAAACTTATACACCAGGGAATACTTCTAGCTGTTAACTGGTGTTCTCTGAAGGAGTGTATGTTGTAGGAGAGGGATGGACTTCAGGCACAAAAGAAGTTTGAAAAATATTGAATTAAATAACATTTTAATATGCTAATGTAAATCTTTAAACGGAGAATAAAAATGTGCAGTGTTTCTCAAAAAATATGTACCGTAGTTGAAAGAAAAGGAAAAATGAAAAATAAGATACTTATGTTCATGTGTCCAACATGAATGATATAAATATAAATATGATGCTTTTTAAAAGCCCACCTTTCTATATAAGGCCTTTCGAACATCTTATTTCTAAATATTTAATATAAAAGGGAATACAAAGTGAACAGAAATATCATGGTGGAGAAACAAGATGCAGTGGAAAGATAATTGAGCTTAGACATAAGACCTTGATGATTTGGGTATGAATCCAATTCCACCACTTGCTAGCTTCATGATTCAAGCAAGATATGTAAATATTTGAGGAGTCCATTTTTCCTATGCAAATTTATGAGAATTAAATGGTTAAAGGGATCTAGGCATTTAATAGATATTGAGCAACTCCAATGATTCAGGCAATATGCAAGGCATGGAACATAAAGAGATGAAAAATCCCAATGCATGCTTTTAAGGACCTCATGGACAAGCAAAGGAGATAGACAAGAAAACAAAATTAACTACCATCTGTTCATATTAGTGTGGTAACAGAGGTTGGAACAAGTTACAGGAGTTACGCTGAAGAGGACATGATCAAATCTGATGGTAGATTCAAGAACGATTTCATAGATGTGGGGCTGGTTAATTTCAGGATTTGAGAACGGACATGAGTATATCATACAGACAAAGCAATGGGATGAATAGTCAAAGAAGAGGCAAGTTCTGGAATGTTGCAGAAAAGATATTGAAGCCAAATGAATCACACTAAGGAATCGGGTATAATTTCTCTAGACAAGTTATGGCAGATGTGTTTCATTTTTTAACAGTGAATTCCTATTGATTTTGAAAGAAATATCTTGATATGTACCCATTTTATGGTTTCCTTTTCCATATTTCCTTGAAGGTAATGCTTTCTCTCTTCTGTTAGAAATATTGAAAATACTTTGAAAAAAAATAAAATGTTTACAGTGAGAATTGTAAAACAAGAAGAAAATGTCAATGTTGAGCTTTTTTCCACTTCCAAAATAAAACTTGAAAATGAAAAGGGAAAATATTTAACCAGCATATTAAAAAAAAAGAATAAAGGAGAATGCTATCTTTTATTCCCTATACCAACTCTGAGAAAATTGCATGAAGATCAATTTGGAGGAGGGGCTGGGATCCTAGAGAGAAGGATTCATGAGCTTGGGAGAGGTGTGTGGCAACAGAATAGATATCTCTTAATGTTAAGCATTTTCCCGAGCTCCCTGCTTTCTGGTCCAGGACATCCCTACCCTTTCCTCCTCGAAAAGAACAATATAAAGAGTGCAGCACTTTCAGAGGCATATATGTGGTGTGGAACAGAAATTTCCAGCACCAAAATTTGGGCAGGACTGGAGGGGAGTTAAACCTATTCATGTTGCCTGGAATGAAGAAATGGAAATGATACAAGGTCCTACGTCTGGGCTCAGGGAAGAAAACATTTGTGCTTGTTTACTGTCCACAGTAGATTCCGGAAGACAGTTCATATATATGGGTTTTCACTGCTCTCGTTGAGGAGAGTCAACGGAGCTGTTAATAGGGACTGAGAGGTCCAGATTTGTTCCTGAATTTGTGGAATCTAAGAATTACATATTACTCATTTGTAGGACAAAACAGAAGGGAGACCGCTAGTGAGAAACTTCACTGAATGGTGTGCTTCTGCTTTTCTTTAAGTAGAAATTTGTTCCAGCAATACAAGAGATGAGGGATTTTTCTTCTTATTTTATGCTTAAGGAATCGAAGGCTAAGAGTGTTTCCATACTCCCCAAAACCATAGAGGCAGGGATATTAGAGAAAAGACTCAATCTTGCAAACTCACACCAAATTTGCCAGGCTCTGGTACAGTACAAAATAAAAACAAAACTTTTACTTTCACTTTTGTCAATATTAAAATGATTTTAAGGCTTATATTAAAGCTATTGCTTTAAGCATTTAAATTTTGGTATCTTTTAAAGCTGTAAAAATATCTGCAACATCAATTTTTCTCCACTTAAACACCAAGCTTATTAAAAAAATAGGCTTTTATTCCTTTGTTTGTTTCTTACTTTTAAGAAATAAAATTCTTATGCTTTTCTTATATTTAAAAATACCAATTTTTAGAAAAAGACTTTCTGCATATTTAACTCCCAAATTAAGTTTTTAAAAGACATGGTTTATGGCAAGGAATATTCATGCCTTGGTGCTTAAAGGAAAGAACTTGTAATATTTTCCTATATACACTTTTTAAAAATCCCATTTTCTATTGTGAGTGATGGATTAGGCCTCTTGAAAACATAATGAGACACTGTGTTATTCACAGAGAATTGCTTATCGATATCACATTTTTGAAAATTCGGAAGAATTAAACTTTGAGTGACAATCCTCCAATATTAGGGTTATGTATTAAACACATGAAGATAAGTATGGGGCATGACGTTTATTTGGAAGGATAAGAAAAATAACTGTGCTGTAGTCTTCTCTACATTATTTGGTTGTTATGAGACTAGAATATACCTCTCTAGGTGAGACAATCCCTTCCTATTAAAATATTGATTTTTCAACTAAGGATGTCTTTCTATATAAATGTACCAGAACTCACATTAGAGAATTCAATTGTTCTTTATAGCTATGAGATGACACCTGCCCCAGTGAGAGTCATTGTCCCAGAAATTTAGTTGATATCACAGCTCATGGCCACAACAGCCACAACTATCTACAAGAGCAGCTTTGTTTGGGGGGTGGGGGCGGGTGAGGGTGGGGAACAGGTATATGGATAAAATTATCTTTTTTTTCTAAAGCAAACTTTTCACTAAATTAAAATATATATACACAAATGCATACAGCTCAGTGATTTTTAACCAAGTGAACGATTCTTTAATGCTGCGTTAAGTCGTTCTCTTTCACTTCCAAACGTACCCTCCTTCTTTATTCAACTTTGTGATGCTGTCCAAGATTCTACAATCTATATTTCCCCTTTTCCAAAGAGAGTCTGAAATGCGGGAGGAAGGATAAGGGGTATTCCTCCTATGTGCTACTGAGTGCAGTGGCCCTTCAACTTGACAGCAATGGTTGGTTCCAGTTTACACTAATAGAACCTGTTACTAACACGACACAGGCTGTGACCCTCCTCAAAAGTATTAGATTTATGGGGGCCCTCCTCTTTCAATCATCTAAATTCTAATGATTCCAGTCAATCTCTTTGTTTCCTTAGGGGGGCGGGTCTCTGGACATTTTTGTTCTACATTTTCAAAAAAACAGTAATCAGTAAGGATGAGTAAAAATCATAATACGGAATATGAACATAAACAAATGAATAATGTTAAATGAATGGAATAATCACAAAGAAGGTGTACATATGTATTGAAATCTATTAGAAGGTTTATTTTTGTGCTTGTATGGGTTAACAATTCTTGGATTGAGCAATTAAATAAACATGTTGAGGGTAACAGGAGACACAAAATGGAAAGAAAGAAGGTCAAATTGAGTCCTACGGTGATGTATTGGTATTGGAGGTATCATTATTTTTAAGATAGATAGATATAGATAGATAGATAGATAGATAGATAGATAGATAGATAGATAGATAGATAGACAGACAGACAGACAGACGGACGGATGGACTGACTGACAGACACAGACAGGTAGATAGATGATAGATAGATGATAAATAAATAGATAAAAGAAAGGAAGGAAGAAAGGTAGGAAGGGAGGAAAGGTAAGAAAGAGGTAACTAAATGGATATAGAGACACATAAATCTCTATTTCTAAATAGAGAGCACTATGAAACTACCAAAACTAACAAAAGCTTCACTTTTCTTGACTGTTTTCTGCTTGGTTTCTTAACCTCTTGCCCTACACAGCTTAAAGATTCAGGAAATACTACTCCTTTCTGTACCTTCCTTCTATCAAGGATCATGGCTCCACATGGCCCGATTGCCTGGTAACCCTGGACTCTTAGCTACTGCTCCTGAGAATCTCCAAAGTCAGCTAGCTTTCAACAGTCACTCTCTGTCTGACTTCTCAAGCTGTCCACTCCCCAGATCCCACACCAACAACTTTTTAAAAAATATTTTGAAACAAATAAGTGCCATGCAGAATATGGGGCAACCTAAATGAGTTTCATTTTCCTCTTGGGTCTTGCTCCCTTTAGTCCTAACTGCATTGGCAGCTGTTCAATGGCTTCTAACAGATTATTTTTGCATGCCATTTGGCTTCGCTAGGTGTTCTTCTTGGGAGCATTAGTCTGTTCTAATCTTTTCCACCATAGCCAGAAGCAGTGTCTTGAAAGGAAAAAAAAAATTCACTACTGATTTTAGATTTGCTTATTTATGATAGCGTTTAAGTATATGTGGCCCTGAGTTAGATATATCTGGGTCCAGATCTTGATTCCATCACTTACTATGTGACCTTGGGCAAATGTTTGTCACCTTCCTAAAATTGTTTTATTTTTCATTTTCCAAATGCAAATAGTGATGGTAAAAAACTTACAGAATTATTATGATGTGTAAGTATAATAATGGGCATATTATTAACTTTAAACTATTTCTTTAGCTTTCATAGTATAAAGTCCAGTGTACTTGAGATTATTGCAGCTGTCATTCTTTTGTTTTTGCCATATATTAATCCCAGGTCAATGCCCAAATGACATGTGCTTCTAGGATCTTGAGGTACATGGATCTATAAGTGCATAAAACAGATATAAATATATATTCTTGAAATACCCACTCATGAAAAGTCATGTGATTTCACTTGAATTGAAAGCTATTCCACACGTCAAACCACATGTAGAATAATAAAATTTTAAAATCATGTTTGGTACTCATTTTAAGAACTATAGGGTGTAATATTTTATATTGCATTATCATCAAAGCATAGCTCTTTAAAGGTCATTCACAAACTACACTCAGGGGACAATTTTAGGGAAAAGGGCTGCTCCAAATGTATCTGGAGGACTTTGCCAAATATTTTTATTTGACCAGGGAGACAGGAAAATATTGATCAAAATGTAATTCAGAATGGCCTTGAAGAAATAACCAGAGCTGATAAAGAGACCAATGTACTACTTTTCTCTTATAG
>PVKH010002122.1:0-17472 GCA_004027955.1 Chaetophractus vellerosus
AACAACTTCTTTCATTAGTGTGGTACATTCATTGCATTGATGAACACATTTTGGAGCATTGCCATTAAGCATGGACTATAGTTTACACTGTAGTTTATACTCTCTCTCATTCAATTCTGTAGACTATGGCAAGATAAGTAATGGCCTGTATCTGTCACCACAATGTCATGCTATTTTTCTTTAAAAGGTCAATAACCAATGTTGGTAAGGATATAGAGAAATTGGAACTCTCATGCTTTGCTGGTGAGAATGTAAAATGGTTTCGCTGCTGTGGAAAATAGTTTGGCAGTTTCCCAAAAAGTTAATCTGAGAATTACTATATGACCCATCAATTCCACATCTAGATATATATTCCAAAGATTTGAAAGAAGGGACTCGAACAGAGAGTTGTACACAAATGTTCATAGCAGCATTATTCACAGTAGCCAAAAGGTGGAAGCAACCCAAGTATCCATCGACAGATGAATAGATAAACAAAATGTGGTACATCTATATTAATGGAAGATTATTATTCAGCTGTAAAAAAGAATGAAGTTCTGATACATGCTACATGAATGAACCTTTAAAACATGCTAAGTAAACTAAGTCAGACATAAAAGGACAAATACTGCATGATTCTGCTTCTATGAATTATCAATAAATTGCAAATTCACATAGACAGAAAGAAGATTAGAGATCACCAGGGGCTTGGGTGATGGGGAAGGTAGAATTGTTGCTTGGTGGGTACAGAGGCTCTCTTTGGGGTATTGAAAAAATTTTTGATAATGGATGGTGGCAATGGTAACACAACCTTATAAATGTAATTAATGCCACTGAATTGTTCACTTAAAAATGGTTAAAATGGCAAATTATATGCCATCTATATGTTGCCATAATAAAATCTGAAAAATAACTCCAGAAGAGAGAATAGCTAGTGGTGCTACGCCGTAGTATCTGTCCTCTCTAAACCAGAGGTTCTCAACCCTGACCACACATAGTAATCACCCAGGGAGCTTTTAAAAACACTGATGTCTGGGTCACTCCCAGACCAATTAAATAAGATTCCTTTGGGATGGAGGCCTTGGGTATTTGTGGGTTCTTCAAGCTCCCCAGCTAATTCTGGTAAACACTGAGGGTTTGGAAACAGTGATTTGGAATTTGGGCACTGCTGAGTTAAGTTGGAATAGAGCCATGCCCGCCTCCTGCTACTGCCCAATTTCTGGACACCTTAAGAAGTAGACTGAAGAATTTGGTTCTGACCTACAATAAAACACATGACATTTTAATTATTTCCATTCTGGTTTAACTGCTTGATGGAAGTATTAGAAGAGTAAAGGAATAGTTACTATCTACCAGGTTAATACTACAGAAGTTGGACCAGTAACTTCAAATCACACAGGTTAGCTCTGACCCCTCCTTTTACCCTGGTCCTAAAAGAGTTTTCTGTTTTCAATTGCCTCCGTCTTGTGGCGTAATAGGTCACTACTTTTATTTTTAAATTTGTTCATATAAAATAAATATTATATATTTGACTTAATATATTCTAGAAAAAGAAGGCAATGTTTAGTTTGCATACAAGACACATAGATGTTCAGTTAGCAGTGTTCACAAAGCCTATGTGTGGACTATGATTTGTGTGTTAATCTTCCTCCTGCCTAATTTCAACATCTCAACTGGAATAATTATCCACCTTTGAGGCATCCACATACCTTAGGATTATAAAAAAAGGGGACAGCTGGAACAGAACACTGGTTTGACTCTAATTTATCCAGAGATAGGATGTCATAATGCCACCTTGATTCCAAATATAAATATGTTTGCTGTGGTCTCAACTGAACCCCTTGTGGACTGTTGGAAATAACATGGAATCTTCTCTCAGATCCATTTTAGAGCCTGGGCAAAGAGCAGAGAACATTATGGTTGTGTCATCTTTATCTCAGTAAGATAAAACATTTTGGGGTAGGGAATGGGGATCACTGCATTTTTTCCTGGCTCCAGGAATAATTAGACCCCTGATTTTAATGGTCACTCCCAGAAGACACAAAATTGGGAAAATTAGAGAATTGAGGAAAATGCAGTATCTTGCAATGGTCTTGATGTCATCTTCTGATCCTAAGCAGGATTAAGAAAACTATCTTTATAGAGCCTGCATTTTGTGCCTCTATGGAAGTTTTCCTCCCTTCCGGTTAGCTAGGGGCACCCTGTAATGGTTTCAGAGTTTAATTTAATTATGAATTCCAAAAAAAATAAATTGGATTATTCTTGTAAACTAATCTGTTCATTTGGGCGTGATTAAGTTATGATAAGGGCATTAACTGGGCCACGTCAGGAGGGTGTTGGGCCCCGCCCCTCGGTGGGTGTGGTCTCAAGTATATAGGCTAGGCAGCAGATCTCAGTTGGAGAGATTTAGAGAAGTGGTTTGGAGAAGCAGTTCTGATGTTGGAGTGAGCCGATCACCAGATAGTCTACAGCTGGCCTTGTGGAGAGACGCAACACAGAGAGTCTCATGGTCTACAGCTGAACTTGTGGTGGAAGTAGAAGCTAAGCCCGGAGAGAAACGCAGCCCCGGGAACAGAGGAACCTGGAAGCCTGAACCCTGGAGACGTCAGCAGCTGTCTTGCTCCAACACGTGGACTTTGGTGAGGGAAGAACTTTATGCTTTGTGGCCTGGTAACTGTAAGCTACTACCCCAAATAAATACCCTTTATAAAGACCGACCAATTTTGGTGTATTTCAAAAGGCACACCTGTGGCTGACCAAAACACACCCACAAAGGAAAAAAAAAAAAAAGATAAGGGCAGGAAGCTGCTGTGAGTCACGGGCCAGGCGGCAATGTGGATGGGAGATGGTGATATTGAACAATTTGCATTTTCACATTGACATGGAATTTATTGCTGGTCAAACATGATTGCAAGGGTGCAATTAATGCACAGATGTACAGATACTCTGCTCAACCAGTGTTTTTTGCTCTTGTTGTGTGCTCTTTGTAAAGGCTACATGCTGTAGAGTGAGGAAAGTAAAAGAGAGAGAGGGGGGGGAGAGAGAGAAAAAGAGATGGAGATGAGAGAAAGGACAGAGAGGTATCAAGAAAAGCGTGAGAAAAAAAGACAATCTAGATTGCCTACTTGAATTTCCTTTGTTACTGGTTTAAATAAGGTCTGAGGTGATACATGCCGTTCTTATTATGCTTTATTTGCCAGCTGGAAGTGAAATTTTGCCAAAACAATCTTTAACCAACCCAGAACAAAAGAGGTGGTTGAAAGGAGGGTTTTAAAGAGAGTGGGTTTTGGGATGGTGGATGTGAAGTAAAACAAGCATGTTGGATTAAATTTTCTTGTGGAACAACCTTTGAAAGCGTGGCTTGTTATGAGAGATGGTTGAGGGGGAAAAAAGTAGGTGGAAAGGAATTTGGAATGTGAATTTGACCCTAAACCAGAGGAAACATCATTTGCCCTAAACACCCCACTGAAATGAGGAGGCACTCTGAAAAAATCATCATGTTTTCGGTATTGTTCTGTGGGAAAACATACAAAGGAACTCCTCCAATTGTTCCCACTGTAGGGAGCTTCCTGTCTTACCTCTCCCAGCTCCCTTCACTGTACACGAGGCCAGTGCCCGCCATCTGACAGTGAACTCCAGGGCAGGGGGGAGGCATTTCAGTGATTGAACGCTGTGCACTTCACATGGTAGCTGGAGATAATCATAGCCACAAAGGACAGCAAACACACACCATCAAAATATGCTGTTCTGCTCCTGTCTTGGTTGCTATCCCGATTGTTTCTTTTGTGCCGGACACACTGTATGTTTTGAGTCACTGCTTGTTGAATAAATGAACAGTAATTATATGACACAAATTTGAGGTTTTCAGCAAAATAGGAAAAAAAAAATCCAAACACTATATGTAGAAAACAATGAGCCATTTAGATAGAGAAAAAATAAATCTTAGTGGCAAATTATTAAGAAAGGTAGGTGAGTGTGTATGGGATGAGGAAAAGAGTCAATGCCAAAAACGCGAAAGACTTCCTATTTGTGGTATCCAGCCTCCAAGATGGCTGCCACCTGCTCCTTGTACACATACTGCCTAGGACGACGGTTGGGCCGAGTTACCAGTAGAATGTGGGGAAAATGATGGTATATCACTTCTGAAATTCGGTTATAAAAGACTGTCTCTTCTATCTTGAGCACTCTCTCTTGGAAGAGTCACTTTGGGGGAAGCATGCTGCCATTTTGTGAGGACACTCAGGCAGCCTATGGAGAGGTCCATGTTGTGCGAAATAGTCTCTAGTCAACAGCCAGCAAGGAACAGAGACCTTCCAACAACCCTGTGAGTAAGCGTGAAAGCACATCTTCCCCTACTTGAGCCTGCAGGTGAGGCTGCCATTGCAGTCCACATTTTCACTGCAACTTCATGAGACCCTGAGCTGAAACTACCTAGCTAAGCTGCTGCTGCATTCCTGACCCTCAGAAACTGTAGAAGGTAATAAACATTTGTTGTTTTAAGCTGCTAAGTTTGGAGTAATTTGTTACGCAGCAATAGAAAACTAACATACCATTTTGCCTCATTTTTTTTCCTTTGCCTAATTCTGGAAATGCTAAGTGAGAGCTGGCTGTGCTAGAGAGAAGATTTAGATAATGCAAGGAAAAATGATTGGAAAAACCATATGGTGTTTCCTTCTCAGACAGAGAGAACCATTCTTCGGAGGAAGTTGAATGGCTCCCATTCCCAGCTGGAACCTGGTAAAGATGGAAAAAAAAAAAAAAAAGAAAAGAAAAACAATAGCTATCTTTCATCCAGAATTTTCAGCAAAGACCAAGTGGTGAAATGTTAAATCTGAATGAGCTCTACAAATATATGAGCAAGTAATATAACTATATTTGTATATTTAAGATGAAAATCCCTGAGGCAGATGGAATTGTGAATTTAGACGAGGCCCTAGGTGCTGCTTCCCCTCAGAGAACTGCTTTCCAGTAGTGTAAACTGTGTTTAAAGGCTTTCCCAACAGCTAGTGAAAACAAGAGTAACAGCTGCCTTCAGTGCCCAGGAGTAAGACAAGGGCTTTACAGGTGTAAAGCCGTGTTCGCAGACCACGGTTCTCGCTCAGTGGTCAGTCCTCATGTGGTCCAGCCCATGTCAGCTTGTTCGGCCAGCCACCCCTCTCCCCTGAGGCTAACCAGGGACCAGGCACAAGAGATGTAGGATGGTGGCATAGCAAACTCTTCAGGCCTGGCTGGGTATCTTCCCCCATCAGAGTCAGTTCAGGCTGGTGGCATAGAGTTGCCAACTTGTGAAATGAAATCATCACCTGACAAATGTCCCCAGAGCAAGGATGCATGAGGCTTGGTGGCTGAGGGGTGAGAATTCCCACAGGCACTTCTCAGTGCTGCCTCTCTCAGTATCCTCCTGGCACTGCTCCCTTCCCCGTGGACAGGCCAGGATTCCATCCCAGGCATCTGAATCCTAATGATGATTCTTCTCCCCACTCTCTTACCTCATCCCCTAGACCCCAAGGCCATTGCCCCCACACCCTCTTTATCCTCAATCCCGAGGCTGTGTTCTCTATTCTCTGCCACCCTAGATCTTATAACCTGCTCAAACCAAATCCCACATGATTAGCCAAAGAAAAATGGGTTCTCATTCTCTCTAGAGAAGGGAAATAAATAGCCCTCTCCTCCTACAGCTGTGAAGAAAGGAGAGACACTATCCCCTTGCCCCAGTACACTATTGCTTTCGTCTAAAACGCTGGTGAAACATTTATATCCTTTACCTGAGCATAATCTTATTCGATTTTTCAAAACAACCCCAGGAGGCAGATACTATTCTTAGCACTACATTTTTTTCAGGTGATAAAAATTGAGTCCCAGAAAAGATAAGAGACTTGTGGAAGGTGACACAGAGGCAGTACATGTTCTTAACCCCTTTTGTATCCTGCCCCCTACTCCCACCCCATGCTCATCCCAGTTCCCTCCATGAAAAAGTCCTTTCCAAGGCTGGTAGAAAGAATTATTATTTTAGTTGCCAAAACTGAGCAAAAACCATGATTCACTCACTGACCATTTTCCTGGGAACTTTCCCGAGGGACTCGGATTTCTTTCCCTGGATAGCAAATGCTGTTACTGCCACGAGATTTGTGGCCACGTGAAGAAGGTCTCTGATGCGTCTCCTCTCAGCTGTGCGCAGTGGGTCCCTCTGTGGCTTCGTTATGATGACAGAGTCCCGTTTGCTCCTTCAGATGTTGTGGGTGGGTTAGAAAAAGAAACTCAAAGATGCCCTTCGCTGATGATGCTTTTCCCACTCCCTTTTAAATAGTGATAAATCTCCTGATGAAATAGTCCCAAGCGCCACTTCTACTTTGCATTTTGAGGCTGTGTCCAGCATCAGTTGAGAAGGAAAGTCACATGAGTTTTAGACTCATGCTCTCAAATCTCTCACGTTCTTAACCAAGACAGGATGCTTCGAGGGAGGAAAAGACGACCTCTGCAGGAATGGCTTGGGCAAGGCTTCAGAATAGGTCAACCACAAAAAGAAAAAAAATAGTAGTAATAATAAGAGCTAACATTCACTCAACATTCACCAAGTGCTGACCACTATCCTGAGCATTTTATGTGTGTTAACCCATCTCTCATCAAAGCGAGATTATGATTTAGTTGCTAATTATTATGATCCCAGTTTTCAGGTGAGGAAACTGAGACAATAAGGTAAAATAGCTTGCCCAAGGTCACAAGGCTATTAAGAAACAGAGCCAAGATTCAAACTCAGGCAGCATGGATCCACTAAATATTTAACCATTAGGATATTTTGAAGTGATTATAGCTAGAAATTATAATTATTTAGTTTAGAGGAACAGTAATAACAATTAGTGGAAGAAATTTCTTAACAGAACTCACATATTACTTTGGTTATTAAAATGATACTTCATAGCTAGGGAAGGAAGAATGATTCCTTACACTAGAGAAGATATTAAGGGAGAAGAAAAGAGGAATATGGCACTTGTGAATCATAGCTGATATGCATCACGGAGAAGGATGGAGACGCTGCCTGATGCAGCTAGCCTCAGACTCTTCAACTTGGGCAGAGTCCTCTGTAACCAGAAAGTTCAGTGGGTGTGATGGTTAATTTCACATGTCACCTTGGCTAGGTTATGGTAGCCAGTGGTTTAGTTAAGCAAGCCTGATTGTTACTGTGAAGGTATCTCGTGTATTTAAATCATTAGTCCATTGATTGCATCTATGGTTGATTGCATCTACAATCAACAAAGGAGATTGCCTTCAGCAATGAGAGAAGTCTCCTCATTCAGTCAGTTGGAGGCCTTAAAGCCAGACTTGAGGATTTCAGCAGTCAGAAAGAATATCTGTCTTTATCTCAGACAACCTGCCTCTCCTGGAGAATTCAGGGTCACCATCATTGGAGTTTCCAGTTTGCAGCCCACCCTAGGGAATTCAGACTTGTCCATGCCCATGCCACATGAGCTAATTCCTATAATAAATTCCTTAGTATTTAAACACATGCATTTACATACATACATATGTACATACATATATCTTGTACATATGTATATCTTATCGGTTTTATTTCTCTGGAGAACCCTGACTAATAGAGAGGGTCTCTGGGCTAGGATTCAGGAACACTCTCTTATGAGGGGCAGATGCTCCCTGATGATCTTGGAATCTGGTGGGAAACTCCACCTATTTCTGATTTAACTTGTGTTCACGTAAACCTCATCCCAGACTGAAATCCCTGCAGGGCCCGTACAGAAAGCAGTGTCTGGTTCCTTTCTGTGCCAGCCCAGAATGCATAACAGAAGTTTGAGAAAAGACCAATAACAGTCCTTTGGGGAGGGAAAAAAAATTAGAATTAGCAATGCAGGCAGGCGAAGGGACTGGTGTGCCAATTTGCAAAATCATTCTGGTACGAGGATCCACTCCCTCCCCCAGAATTTATAGTGGAGAGTGGCAGAAGTATCCTTTTAATACTTGTCAATCTTCCAGTGTTTTTGCATGTCAAGTTTAAAAAATATCATTTCCAATCATCCCTGTCCTGTGCGTCTCTCTGGTCTTGAATGCTCCAGCAGAAATAACGCCCCCGACGCTGGCGTAGCGCTCAGGAGAATTGAACTGCGGATTCATAAACTTGCCATGTGAATGCATGATGTCATCTGTTCCTTCACAGTTTCGGTTCCCTAGCCCCGGACCACCCACGCAGGCAGCCCATTCTCTCCCGGCTAGTCAGGGAGAGACCTGCCTTTATAAATGAGTCGAGGTCGAAACGGAGGACGTAGCTTGAATTGTTACACAAAAGTGCTGCTAGCCACAGGGATAAGCATTTGGACCTGTCGATTTGGTGATTTTTTTTTTTCCCCCTTACTTAAACTCTGAAATTCTCTTTACCACACAGGGGAAAGGCTGAGAGATGGGGTGAGGCGAGGGAGATTTCAGAAATAGGCTTGAAAATGTGTAACAGAAGAGTAAGCAGGAGGGACAATCAAAAATGATGGGAGCCCTGGAAATACTGGGCCAACAAGTAATTAGGTCATCAACCATGTTAGATGCACATTTAGATGACTTTTTCTTTTTTTTCCTTTTTTTTTTTTTTCCTTTTGGTTATAAGAAGGAAGAAGGAAATTGTTAGGGAAGGGGGAAATATCCACATTGTTGAGAAGTAAAGGAAAGCATTTTTCAAGACAAATTTGCTGCCATAAGGAAATGGAGGCATTGGGGGCTTTTGAATATTTTGGTTAATCTTTAGTTGGAAAGGAGAAAGGAGCTCTTTGGGATCACTGAATGAAGAGCTCCCAGAAGGGCCATGTGTGATGCATCAATCTGCTTCTAGAACAAGGGATCCTTGCTCACGGGGGCCCTGGTAATGTATGCAAAGCCCAGTGCAGGGGCCTCCTCTGCTATTTTCCCTTAGGGGAGCAAGAATGCAATGTATAGGGGCAGGAAGGAAGCATAGTCAGACCCTAAATTTATAGCACTGAAGATGTTATGATATTGGAAAATGGAAAGAAAAATTAACTTGGAAACTAAAAAGCCATTTCTGTGATGTCTCCAGGGGAAAAAAAATTCATCCCAAGGTTGGGGTCTCAATCTTTTCTGAGCCATGGATCCCCTTTGGCAGTTTGGATACCTTCTCAGAATAATGTTTTCAATGTGTTAAGGAAAATACATAGAATGGCCAAGAAAATGATTATATTAATATGCATTTATCAACCTATTTTTAAAAGTTTTTACTCTATTAATGTGTGTGCTTCTTTATTGGCTCTTCAAATAGGATTTAGTGGTGAGTTTAGTAACTTCTGTAATTCTAAAGTAGTGGTGAGGATAAACACTCTATTTCTAGAGATCTGCAATAATTGTGTAGAATATGAAAATGTCTGAGATGTCTAGTTGGTGACAAAGTCACAAGTACAACTCTTACAATTGTGTTTTGCCGCTGACATTTACCACTGAAGGAAATGCTGAATTTCAGTTGGAAGTTAAAGATATATATTTTTACCTATTTGAGTTCATGGACTCCCCACCCCACTCCCCCAGAAAAAAAAAGCAAGACAGACTCAGGCAGTCAAGTTCGGCTTGGTAACAAAGATTCTGGCATTGGAAACGAGGCTCACTTCTGACCAGTGAGGTGCCTGACCTTAGATTTGTTTCTGAAGTCTTTTCATACAGAAATAAAATGAAAGAACCATTTCCCTAAAAATTCCTTAAGAACCAGGGCACAAGGAACTGTTTTGAGACCTCTCTGATGGATTGCAAAACAAAGGTATACTCTCCTATTTAGGGCAGATCACACTAAAGGCTCAAGTTCAGCCCTGGTGGAGGAAGGCTGGGCTCCCAAATGGACGGTGGAGGGCTGGTCATAGCTGATCTAAGGATCAGCAGTGCATGGCCAATATGCCAGTATGTGGCAGAGAAAGAACGGGCAGGAGAAAAGGAAGGCAATTGTAGGAACCCTGAGGTATGCGAGTTGGACTGATTGGACTTATTTATGAACACGAGACTGGGTTCTTCTGGGGAGGCTCAGAAACCCTTAGGGTAAAGGAGACTTCACTGGCTCGGGTCCTGCATTAGTAGGTGAAGATAACAGTCAGGGAAGCATTGCGAATGGGCACTGTTAGCTGTCTACCTGGCATCCATCTTCACCTTTCTCTTGCAGAGTCCTTCAGGGCACCTACTCTGACTGCCCCCAACTTGTGTGACCTTTGTCCTGGTGGAAGCTCCAGGGGTGGGGCATGATCGACTTAAGCCAATCACGTGTTCTATTCTCTTGGCCACAGTCATTGGTTCAGGGGTGAGCGTGTCAGCTTAAATAATCCAATCAAGATAACTTTCCAGACTCTCGCCTGAAAGCTTGGGACAAAAGCATTCTCTTTACCCCTGGATGGGCAGGGTGTAGACATGAAGGCTGACCCAGCAGTGGTCATTCTGCTACGGTAAAGGAAGGCCAGCCTGGAGATGAAGCCAACACACAGAGTAGGGAACAGCCAAAGGGATCTCAGAGAAACAGGCCAGAGCCCTTGGGTGAAGCCAACCCCAAAGCCCAGTCTACAGTTGGAATTCAGTTAGGAGAGTCAATGAATTTCCCTCTTGTTTAAACCAGGGTAAGTGAGGTTTTCTTTTACCTGTACCACATAGCACCCTAAGTGATAGAGAAGATGCCGGTGCAATCATTCAGTCATAAAACACCATGCCTTCCAAGGAATTCCTAGTGTTTCCCAAAGTTTTACCCAATCACCTACTGCTCTGGCAACTCTTCCATGTTGCATCTTCATGGGGTTGAAATAGGATGTGTGTCTCAGTGTCCAAACTCCCAGATTGAATTCTCAGCTCCATCACTAACATCCAGTGACAAAGAGCAGGACGTTTTATCTCTCTGAGCCTCAGTGTCCTCATCTGTCAAATTAGGCCACAGATGTAAGTGGTTGGAGTAGATGATCCCTAAAGCCTTTCCTACCAACATAGATTCAATTTGATAACAGCATTTTACTATTCACCCCAGTTTGACTGATGGCTTGGAAGTGTTTACCCCACTAGGATATATTCAGAACCATGTTAATGTTTTAGAGCTGAGTATTTTATGTGACCATTGAATGTTAGCAGTCCAGAGAATATAGAGACTTTCAGTCATTTGTTCAGTAAGTGCTATGTGCCAGGATTTGTAGTAGGCACCAAAGTTATAGAAATAAAAGATAGACATGGTCCTTGCCTTTAAAGAGTTCCTGATTTAGTAAGGGAGGCAGCTGGATTGCTGTGTACAGTTATACAGGTTATGCACTGCACAACTCTAGGGTTTGCCTTTCATGTCACTGTCTATGTGACAGCTTGGGGGAACCAACAAATAAAAGGTAATAATTATATAAAAAGCAAACTATGGGACAAAACTTATTCTATGGTCCTATCTGTGCAAGAAAAAGGATGGCAAGAAACGTGTATCTGCCTCAAACCTCCAGATTATCTCTGTCAGGAGACATAAGAAACTGTTAATTGAGGTTAACTCTTGGAAGTGGGACTGGAGGGAGGTGGAGATGGGGAAGGGGGAAACTTATACTGTTTTCTTTATGTGCTCCTGTCCCACTTGATTGGTTTCTTATGAGAATATTTTATCGTATATGAAGATACTACCTTCAGAAGTCAGCAATTATAATCTAGTTGAATAAGTGCTCAATCGAGATAACCCTGAGGCTGCAACTTCGTGAAGGTGAGTGCAGCCTTGCCTGGGATGAATAAGCAGAGGATTCCCAGAGGAAGTGATATTTGGTCAAACCTTAAAGGATTAATTGGAGTTATGCAGGTGAAGGAAGAAGGGAAGAGCATTTCTGACTGAGGGAATTGCACGGACAAGGCATAGGAGCAAGGGAGATGGTTGCTTGTTCAAAAACTGAGGATTTGCACAGCTGGACCATGGAATGTATGTGGAGTAAACAACAAGAGTGGAAGCTGCAGAGATTGCACAAGACTTAATCATGTTCAGGCCTTTGATAGGGAACTAAAGCAGGATTTTAAGTAGGGGAGGGACAAGTTTATATTTGGTTCTTAGATCATTATTAGAATCATATGGGGATGAGGGTGGATAGAGAACGCACACATGTATCCATACACACACACACACACACACAAAATCCATATCCAGAATGTCATGGAAACTTTTATTCTGTCTTTTCTTATTTTTTCCTTCCTTTGCTTTACTTTCTTTTTAATATTTAAAATTTTAATCTACCTAGAATTTTTGTTAGTTTATTGTGTTAGTTTTACTTTCCTTCCAATGCTTAACCAATTGTCCCAATAACATTAATTGAATCGTCTGTCCTTTTTTATTGACCCCAAAAAGAACATATGTGACAGTTTGAGTTTTGTGAATCTCAGAAAAAGAATGTTTTTGAACTAATCCATTCCTGTGGGTGTGAGGCCCTTTCGATTGGACGGTGTCAGTGAGGCGTGACTCAGCTTGAGTCTCCATTCTATTGCTGGGTCTGATATAAATGGAGGGACAGAGAGAGACAGACACACAGAGGAAAAGAAAGCCACCATATCAACCCCGACGTGTGCGAGAAAGGACTCCACTTCCCCTTCTGAGCTGCAAAGGAGAAGAGAACGTGAGAAAACTCAAAGAGCTGAGGCCCAGGGAGAGATGAGCCATATGCCTGGTAGCTCAGAGTTGAACTCGAGAAGAAAGTGGAGCAGCTGATACTGAGAGAAGAGGCCCGGTAAGAGATAAGCCCTATCTGGTTGCCCACAGCTGAGCTCCAGGAGATGGTAGAGTCTGGAGGGGAAGGCAGGGACCTCGGCAGAGATCAGCGGCCATCTTGCTTTACCAGGTGGAGCTGGCTTTGGTGAGAAAACATCTCTACTGGTGCCTTGACTTGAACATTTCATGGCCTCAGAACTGTAAGCTTTTACCTCAAATAAATACCCTTAATAAAAGTCAACCCATCTCTGATACTTTGCATTGGCAGCAAAGTATCATAACCATCTTTGTCATGTATTAAATTCTTTTAGACTTCAAAGACCACTTCGGAACACTTCTCTTTTCATAAGCAGTCTATTTCATGTCAGTAACATTCTTTTCAAAATGCTATAGCTTTAACCATGTAAATGTTCCCTCCATGTTCATCTTTTTCAAAATGGTCTTAACTTCTTCCAGATTAATTTTATAATCAAGTTTCCAAATTAAAAAGGAAAACAAATCTCTGGTGCATATTTATATATATGAATTTCATTCCACCTATAAATTAATTTGGGCAGAATTTAGTACTTTTACTATTTTAAATTCTTAAACTCATTAAATCTGAGATTGTAAGCGAATCTATTCCTCACTTGTTAAAGAAAATCATCATTTTACAAGTGTGTTTAGAAAAGAGCACAGAAGTAGCTTAAGTTTTTGTCTCCCCACCCCCATACCCCCAACCGATGTTAAAAGTGATTCTTCATCATGGAGGACCAATGTAAAAAATACCAGTACTTTGTAAAATAACAAGCACAGGACGATGGTGATTCCATTACTACCACAACACATATCCTTGTAAAGCCTTCCAAATATCTGCAAGGCATTTCCTTAAAAAGTTCCAATTCACTTTTGAGGTAAAGAGCTCCCTGGCAAAGCCAAGCCACCTCACTAAACATTTATGTGAACATTCAGGTGAGAGTTAATTTATTGATTTTTCGCCTTTTCAAGGGCAGCTCCTCCATGCAACTCCAGAAGTCTGTTTCCTAGGAATTGGGAAACCTTTGAAGCTTTGCAGACAGTTGGCCCCGTATTTTAAGAGATCTTATTCTCTTTTTGTTTATTGCCAAAGTGTCTCTCTACTCGGTGCTAAGATAATGCCATTCCATGTCCAGCAAGTCATAAGGGAGAGAAATTTTTCTTTATGGACTTTAATTGTATCACTTCATGTAATGACACCTACCTAGCGACTGTTGGGAAAAGCACACTGAAGCTCCGTGGCCAAATTCTATGGCAACAGCTGATGACTCACAGGTGTTGGCCAGGAAAGCCTCCCGTCCTGCTCAAATGTACCGGAGAGTTCTTTATTATTTTAAACACCACGTTTGGAGAGCGCTTAATTTACCGGGATTCAAAACATTCCTCATGGGCAAAGTGCAATGTAAACGAAGTTCCAGGAGAAAGTCATGTCAACCTAATTTTTTATTTGGAAACAGGGTGGTTAAAAAACAAAGTGATTTAGCATTTTCTGACAGCGATGCGGTCATGCAGACACTCGGGAAGGCTATGAAGGCAAAATATTCTGTTGGTTAAGCGCAACATAACGTTAGCTATTTGATATTAATTGGGGGAGATGGAAACTTCTGGAGAAATTCCGTACATTTGTCTTTGCAGGGTCAGTGTGAGGAGGGGTGAAATACACAGCAAGAGACTTTGAACATCCAACAGTCAGACGGGTTTGAACTTTCAGGGTTCCAGAAGGATTTTGAAGATGCCTTATTAAACAATCCACCTCTGCCTGGTGAGCTCAAGTTTTATTCCTCTGTGTTGCCCAGAGTTTGGGAGAGTGAAAAAAATCACCCAGAGGCATAAAGCTGATGCCAAATACCATTTCACATACAAATATAGAATGCATCTGAAACCATGTGTATTGCACCTGATTTAATCTGGCCCCCCAAGCATGAGTCCATTCATTCATTCTTTCACTGTCAAATACTTAGTGGCCACCCACTGAATTCCAGGCAAAGCAAAGCTGCACACCGAGAATCAGGCACCGTCCTCGACATTGCGGAACAGGTAAGTAATAATAATTCATTGCAGCACAGAGAGGTGAGTGCCTCCCAGAAGACTGTTCAGACCCCGGGGTTTCTCTTTTAGTATTGCTCTGCCCTCGCCACACCTTCAGGAACAGCTCTGGCTCCACGGCCTCGGGGATCAACATGACTCAGCCCTCTGCTCACAGCGAGTGGTCTGAGAATAAATCCCATATCCCAGCGAGGAAGCCAAGCGCCTTCTCCGACATTGTTCAAACTGAAGCTGGTGGGGAAGACTCTCCTTTCCCTTTGCTCACCGTCTCTGCCATCTACACCAGCGATGGCGGGAAAGAATGATGCCGGCTCCCTCGAGGAGCAAAGGGGAGATGGTGAAACAGATTCTTGCCTCCATTGAGTCCCTGATGGCTCTGCCTCTTCTGTGGTTTGTATAGAGAGATCAATAAACCACCCTCCTCCTGCTATTTCATTTTGCTTCAGCTAAGTTGGATTGGGACTCTGTCACTTGTCATCTAAAGGATGCTGCTTAATACATGATCAAAAACATGGGTAAGTAAGGGGCTATGAGAGCACATGGGCAGAAGGGTGCACCCAGGTGGGGCATGAGGGGGCTTCCTGGTGGACGTGATCTGAGCAGGAGATCTTACTAGTAATGGCCCCTGAGTTCCGCTGCTCCCGTGTTTTAGTCCACCTTACGAAACAAACCACACACAGAAAAACTCCTTTCCCTTTCACATTCAAGAATTAGGTGTCACTAAAATACAATACAATACAATACTATAAAATATAAAATAAAATTAAAATTAAATAAAGTAAAATATAAAATAAATAAAAATGAAATAAAATAAAATAAAAAGGACCCCGCAGGGTGGCGGTTGGGCGGGATCATGGGATCAGCGTTCCCTCTTATTCCCTTTGGAGTGAGTGAACTGTGCTAAGAGCCTAGAGAAGGGAGGGAAGATGCCGCAAAGCTAGAGGTGGTACACATTTTGCGCCATCATGATGCCGCTGGTACCTCCATGGACGGCCAAGGCAGCTGCAGGCCCGAGCTCGTGCCACCTTAGCCATAGGGTGGGACCTCCCCACATATACTGCAGTGGCAGACCCAGGAGAGCCCTTCCCTCCCAAAGCCCATGCTGCCTGGCACCTGCCTCCTTCCAGACCATCCCCCCAGCCACCTCCATGGCCCCCTGGGGAAGAGGGGGAAGGTCCTTCCAGAACGGACTCTGGGGCCCACCGGCTGAACAAGGCAGGGAAGGCCGTTTTCAGCAGTGGAAGCCACAGGTGCCAACGTATAGAAGCGCGAAACAGCCTGTTGCGTGCAGAGGGGCCCGGCTTTGCCGAACTGTAAATTACCAGCAAGTACACGTGTTTGTGAGTTCCAAAGGTCCTATGGAGAGAAAATGTTTTGCAGTTGTAAAGTGCTCTACAGAAGGGATTTTCTATTATTACGCATATCACAGGGTCCTTGTGAGAGCCAAATGAGATCATCTGCCTATAAAGTGGCTGTGGGGGCTGGGAAAGTATTGTACACATGTTAATTAACAGAGTTTGGGGTATGGCTGGGTTAAGTTTCAGGTCACAAAGGAATAGTAAAAATTGAAATAACAGCTCATTTCTCTTGAATCCACAGTATTAAACGTGTTTGTAAACTGAGTATTTTAATTAAGTTCCTTCCTATCACCTGCTTACCGAAAAATGAACAATTTCACTATCTATTAAAAATAATTTGCTGGTTACAATGAATTAGACCACCATGCTTCGGCCTGGAGGCTTGAGAACCATTTTTGTCGACTTACTATATCACCAAGAACACTCAATACAGCATCTAAAAATCCCTGCATTTGTATGCATATTCACATGTGCGTGCATGTATGTGCATACACACATTTTTTCCCTTTCAAATCCTTATCCAATATTTAATCTAAGACATCATCACTTCCTTCCTAAAATGTTGCATCGGTTTCTTAGCTGTTCGTTCTGCCTCTTTCCACTCATTTCTCTGCTCTCAAACCCACCACTTCCATAGCTGCTTAGAAACTCAATAGCATGTAAATTATTCCAAACGATTTGGCTGTGATGTGGTTTCTTTTGTTTTGATAAGAAATAAAAAGTATAACCATAAGAAAGGAGAAAGAAAATTACCACTGATTCCAGATGATATGATTGTTTACCTAGAAACCCGAGAGAACTGGCTAAAGCATCACTAGAACTAATGAGAAAATTTGGTAAAGTGGCTAGATGCTAAAGGAGCATCCAGAAGGCGGGTGTCTCCCTCCGCATCTTCATTAACCAGTCAGATTGTAGCATGGAAAACAAAAGGGGCTGAGTGTTGAGTATCAAAGAGGATCTGAGTATTGTCCAGGGATGTGGAAAGTGGTCCTCTTCTGAGCTGCCTGTCGTCCCTTTGGGCCCCAAAGAATTCTGATTGTGTCTAGAGTCTCCAAAGTCTCCCATGAAAACATTCCTTTGGTTTCTTGGTCTCAATCCTCTAACCACAGAGGCCTGACTCAGGCCCAAGGTCTAGCTTGGGAGGCAGGAGAGCAGCTGCTGATTAGAAGTGAGGAGGGAGTAGGTTAAAGAGACACCTAGGAAGTCCAGACCAAGAAAGGTCTTTTAAGTCATTATAGGAAGACACTAAATGGTCAAGTCCCTTTATCAGACTCCTACACTGTAAGTTGTTGATGCTCAGGAAGAGGTCAAGGGGAAAAATTTCTTTCTCAGACCAGATTCTAACTCGAATGAGGCCCCTGCTGTGCCTGCTACTCCTGTAAAAGGGCGCATAGT
>PVKH010002122.1:17572-28140 GCA_004027955.1 Chaetophractus vellerosus
AGCCCCTAAATGAAATGCTAGAAATCTTGGCTTAAATAATATTTAATGAGATGGAGACATTCTCTAAATGTAGTGAGTGAAAACCTGGTTATTTTACAGTGCACTACTTGTGATTTGCCTTTTATGACACATTACATAGGCTGGAATAGCTGGAAGGCAACACTTTCAAAACATTATTTGTTATCTCTGCAAGGCATGGTTTGGGGTGGTTTGCTTTGCTTTTCATACTTTTTCTGCCTTTTCCAAGTGTTTAAAGATCGATATGCAATATTGTTGTGGTCAGAGAAAAGAAAGAAATATTCATAAGAGCCTAAGTTATACAGGCAAAGCAAATTCAAGAACTGGGTATGCATCTGAACTACACAGCAACCTTTGTGCAAATAAATGAAGGCCTTATTTCCCTGAGCCGCCCAGAAAAATAAAACCTGTGGGATGTATCTGTCCATGTCCTTGACCGAGCAAGAGAAAGCAGACACAAATACACATGTTTTTTCTGTTGTGCAGCCCTGGAATATTTGGGAGTCTAGCTCCACGTCCAGAATTCCAGTTGCTGCCTCCAAATCTGGGAACTGTTTTGCGTCTGTGAAACGCAAGCGGCAGCTCCCCCGGGAGAAGACACTGCTCAGCTTCCTGTCTCATCGCAAAGAAAACTGCCCTGGTTGTGCCTACGCCTCCCCACGGGAGCCAGAAGATGAGAACAGCTTGGAAAAATAGCAAAATGCTTGCAATAGTTTGTTTGGTGTCTCAGAAAACAAAACCCATTTTTCTTCACCAGATGACAGTCATTGCTTTCAGATGATTTGGAGAGGAACTCATTCCTTACACGGAAACAGGAAAGCTGGCCTAGGTTTCCAGGACTGTGTTTTCGTGGATACAAGGGGGAACTTTATGAGAAAAAGAGAAATATGATTGCAAGAGACGGGATTTCTGTAGGATTTTTACCTCCTCTAGATTCTTGGACTATCCAGATGTTCAAGGGGCCTAATTAATCAGCATCTCCGGGGATGGGACCCTGACATCTGTATTTTAAATAAGCCTTCACAGATGATTCGGATGTCTATCAAAGTTTGAGAATTTCTGTGAGACCATACACCGAAGGGAGACTCTGGCAGGAAAATAGCGACAATTAAAGAGCACATAGCGTTTACAGGAGAGATGTTTAAATCCTGTCTTAAAGCTTAGTTTTAAGAAAAGAGTGTCTCCCTTGCTAAAAAGGGTTCTGGGCCATTCTTTCACTCCGTTCACAGATTCCTCTCAGGCTGAATAGGGACAAAGCAGCAACCCCAAAGCGCACTCAGTCACAGCCATAGGATGCCACATAAATCAGCCTGGGGCAAGCCGGACCCAACGAGGGTGAGTGCTGTGGCCGGAAGGCAGAACAGCGGGTCTGGTGACCAAGCGCTTTTTGTCTATTAACTGCACGTGTTGACTTTGTGTGGGGACCTGGAGCATCCAGTCACCACAAACACGAGGGTCAACAGCCACTTGGCAGCCTCTTTAGGCTGAGCAAGCGGCAGGATAAATATAACTGGCATTTAAAGAGCACAGCACCCTCCTGGCGTGTTACTCCTTGAGGTTGCGTGAACTTACGTCCTGATTTGCCTGGGATGAATCTGGTGTAGGCTCGTTACACAGGTGTCAATCGTTATGGCACCCCATTTCACTCTCAGAATTTACCCCGGTGTTGTGGATAAATCATGGGGTCACCCGTCTTCGAGGTTAAGGAGATGGCATGTTGGCTGGCCGTGCTGAGGGAGAGAGGATGGTTAATAATTCCACAGCGTTGTCCCCAAACCATCATGAAGCAGCGACTAGTGCTTCCAACACAGTCAGGTATCCACTTAGCAAGTGGCAAAAATAACTACTTAGGAAACTTCTCTTCATCCTTTCTCCCCATCTTTCCTCCTGCATTCAGTATATCTGGTTTTAACTCTTTCGGTTTCTTTAATATCCATCATCACTGTCTAAGCAGCTCAGGGCAGTAATTGTATGTCAATTGTCACTTTGCAGCATGCACGCTTTATTCCCAAATTACCCCAGTAACCCAAATAAGAAAGGAGAAAACGCACAAAGAATTACTGTGGCCATCTGGAATGCATAATGTGGAAAGATCTGCAATACATTACATGGTCTGGAAAGTGCTGGTCGGATTCCAGAGAGCTACGATAGACTTCAAAGTCTGGCTGTACATTAGTGAAACTGCTGATCTGCTCTGATATTTAAAGTGGGTGTAGATGAATGAATTTATTACAGTTTTTATCTTCTGGGCTCAGATGGGGAAATGGGATCATAGTCAGGTTCTCCTTTAATTTCATGCTGAGATTTTTCTTAGATTTTTTTTTTTCCTCCTCCTCAATGCTTATTATTTCTTGATCTCTCTCTTTGGACTGAAACGTCCCTATCTTTTCTTTGCCATGGTTCTGAAAAAAGACTGATTTTTATGAACAACTTTGTACAGACTGGTAGCCAAATCGTGAGATGTTTTGTGTAAAGGGTTTCCATTTAAAAATATATAATTTGTGGGGCTCTTCTTTTTTCTCTCTCTGATGGAGCAAGTCAATAGGTGAGATCTGAACTCAACTTCATGGAAACATAGTACTTCTAGAATTTACTTCTAAACCTGGAATTAGGTGATACTCACTTGTGTTTCCTTTTTTTTATTTTATTTTATTTTATTTTATTTTATTACATATCTCCCCTTCCCCCCGCTGCGGCGACGGGCGCCGAGAGTGGTCACTGCTGCGCAGGCGCGGCTTTCCCCGCTTGTGGGCGGTCTCTGTGTCGGTTCACGGACGGCTTTCAGTTCGCGGGGGGCTGGCTGCGCTTCATCCCGGGCGACCTGCCCTGCCCATGGCGGCTCTTGCCATGTCCGTGGCAGCTTCTTGCCCTGCCCACGGCGGCTCTGGCCCGCCCATGGCGGCTTGCCCTTCTCAAGGCGGTCTGCCCGCTAGGAGAGGTCCCTGGGAATCGAACCCGGGGCCTCCCATGTGGTATGCCGGCGCCCTATCCACTGGGCTATCGAGCCGGCCCCGTGTTTCCTGATTAGAAATATTTTCTGAGTAAAACCCAGACTCAGTAAATATTTGGAAACATCCAATGTGAACAAATACTGCTGTCAGAAACTCCCTTTAGAAAGGGATGAAAGAGCAGTTCTTGAGGATCAACAGCATTCAAATCCCCTTGAGAAGCAAGCTTCTTCCCATTTCTGCCAATGTGGTTGCTTTTATCTTCATACAATATTATCTTGTCTCTGAAAAGAACCTTAACAAATACAATCCTAAGCAAATTCCCTAGCAAATGCCTCTACTCCTCCACCTTTAATAACTTTAGTCTTCTCTTTCTAAACTCTAAACACAATCTCATTAGCAATGAAGAAGTATTTCTTTTGGACCTCTTTTGGAAGGGAAAGAATTCTTTTTCACACACATGGAAATGAAAGAAGCATACCAAGAAGGTAAAGTTAACCGTGTCGTGCTAACCTCGACTACTGTTTTCCTACTTTACTATGCCAAACATGCATTTGAAATATCTTGGAATTGTATAGTAATTAGTTTATTCAAACAGATAGTTGAAATTCATACTAAGAGTTCCAAGAATAGCCCTGAGCAAGACCTTCAAAGAGGTAGAGTTTGACTTCCGCATCCCCTTTCAAGTTCCTGGATCCTTTTGGCTTTTTCAGAACCTTTCTCCACCTTCCTCCTTTCTCCCCCCACCCTGAACCCCAGTAATCAAAGAAAAGCAAGACATTAATTATGTAATGTGTTGCCACTCTCAGGAAGCTTTTGCATTTTAAAGGTAGCTGAGATATGGACCATGTTTAACCCAAAGGTATGAATCTATCATGGTAGGACACACAGAACAAAAATTTCTGGGGGACACAGACATATCCTTCAGATCATATCACGACAGTGCTTTCCTAAACCCAAAGGATAGCTTTAGCTAGAGTAGTTTCTAGAGACCTAGTGAGCCTTTTGGATACTCTGAGAAGTATGATTTCTACCCATGTGTTATGTTCCCATCATAGTTCCACGATAAGATTTCTTTAAAAGAACAAAGAGCAGCTGCACCTAGACTGGAACAACCAAAGAAGACCCCAGGTCCAGATCCTCTCCTACTGGGCAGATGGGCAGCCCTTATCTCCTCATTGTCAGAATGACCTGATGCAATCTGGAAAAGCCAAGGACAGGCGCCATGATAATTCTAGAGGCCAATAGTGAGACAAGGGGTCATTTGATGGTTTTTGTCCTCAGTCTTCACATGTGTAAATTAGGAATTATAAATCTTCTCTGTCCTGCCCTTTTGCACAGAGCTGAGCAATGTGAGTCATTACAAATTGGGACTGGCCTCTAGGAGGTCAGGGGACCTGGTTGGAGGAGGTGATGATGGGACCCTAGACTGTGCCTTGGATGATTTCAGCCCAACCTAGCTTTGATTAAATATCGGATAGGAAGTTCTGTTTCATGTTACAAATAGAAAGGTAGAGATTTCAGACACCACAGTTGAAAACCATCTATATGGATTGAAAGACACTGGTATGGGCTCTTCTTCGTGGGTATTATATTAAATTCATCTTCATAGTCTGATTACCCACCAGCAACTCAATAAATGCTTGATTTATATATTAAGGCCCCCTTTTATAGATAAACTGAGGCACAACTGGGCATTTGAACTCAGGTCTTCTGAATCCAAGTTGTAAATTCTTTCCACCACACCAATAGTTCTCCAACTAGCCATTCTCAGAATTTAGAGGGCTAAATACCGCCTGTAGGGCTTGTTAAAACACAGTTGTTGGGAACCAGCTGTGGCTCGTGTGGTTGGGCTCTGGTTTACCACATGGGAGGCCCTGGGCTTGGTTCCTGGGGCCTCCTGGAGCAGGCAAGCAGCTGCACGGTGAGCTGACTCAGTGGGATGATGCAGCAGGGGGAGACAAGCAGACACAGAAAAACGCAGAGCAGGTGAACACAGCCAGCACAAGCAGCAAGGGGGGGATATACAAATCAATAAAAATAAATCTTTAAAAAACAAAACAAAACAAAACAAAAAAACCACAGTTGTTGGCCCTCACCCCCAGAGTCCCTGGGGGTTTAGTAAGTCAGTGTTTTCCAGGTGATTCTGATGCTATTAGTCAGAGACCACACCTTGAGGACCAGGACAGTGGCTGAATGTTAGAATCACCTGGGAGCTTTTGAAATCCTCAGCAGTGGGTCCACTCTAGAAGAGATGCTGATGTACTTGATCTGGGATGGGGCTTGGACATGGGCGATTCCAAAACCCCACCAGGCGATTCTAGTTTGCAGCCAGAACTGGAGACTACATTCATTCCCAAGCTACCTGGGATTCAGGTGAACATGGACTGCTTGCTCCAGTTGGGCAGAAGAAAGAGAACTTTCCTAACTCAAACAGGGCATCCATTTGGCATCTCCCCACGCTACCCCAGTCACTTCCACCTTGTTGTTCAACCATTCTCATAAGGGAAAAGAAAGAGACCTCTGGGAATATATATTCAGATTCTGTAGGGAAATTAGAAGGGAACCAGAAAGTGCAAATGAATATCGGCTTCTTCTCTGCTCTGCACATTCAGGCACGGGATTCCCAGCTTGTCCTGATTCCACACCTCACTAAGCACTTTCCTCTTATGTAAATCCCCAGAGACAGCCTCACCAATGCCCTTGAATTGACAAGTGTCTGTCCATTCATACCTTGATATTTATTCTATTATTTACATGTTTTCAAACTTACTTAGCACAGCAGCTACCTAGTACATTGTGCTTTTAGGGCTAAATCCTGAAATATGCCCTCAGTCTCCATGCTGAAAATCTCTAATTTACCAGCTCTTAGGCCCAAAATTCCCCAGGAAGAGAATCTCTACCTCCTAGCTCAACTACTCACGGTGGCTTCCTGTGGTATAGAATAAAGCACTAGCTTGGTGTTCATGTCCCTCAATCATGTCTGCTCTACCTAAGCTTTCTGTACTGGTCTTTCTTGGCATTGTCTTACATCCCCTACCCGCTGGTGACACAAATTACCCATCCTCCCCAATCCATGCATATACCATGTGGCAGTTTGAGTTTATTTATGATTTCTAAAAAGAGAAATTATGTCTGTAAACTGGTCTGGCCTCTGGGTGTGATCCCCTTTGATTGTATTAGATTCAGCTGAGATGTCTGATTAAATTCTGTTAAGAGTAGGGCTTTGTTTCAGTAAGGTGTGACTCAGGTTGAGTCCCTGCCCCCTTAGTGGGCTGATATCAACAGACACACATGGAAGAAGATACGTAAGAAAAGAGAGAGCGCTCCACAGCCACGGAAGAGGAGAGAACTTTGATCCGGTGGCCAAGGGGAGAGATGAGCCATTCACTTGATAGTTTGCAGCCAAAGAGAACAGAGCAGCTGAGCAGCTAAGGCCTGAGAGACCAGTAGAGACTGCCCACCATCTTGCTTCAACACATGGCAACAGATTTTGGTGAGAAACCAAGTTTGAGTTGGACTCTTTAGGGCCTTGTAACTGTAAGCTTTTACCTCAAATAAATACCTTTTTTAAAAGCCAGCAGATTTCTGGCCCATTGCATCAGCACCCCGTTGGCTGACTAATATGCCCCCCCTTCTTTTATTAAGATGTTGCTCAATTTGGGCCCTTTTCCTGGAATAGCTTAAACCCCCATTTACATGTTTCAATTCTGCATATTTAAGCCCGATGTAAACCTTTCAGATGCACACAATCTTCCATTCAACCTCCTAATTAGAATCTATTTCTCCCACCAAATACAACATTTGGTTTGAACCTAACATATTCTAACTTGCTGGAGTAATTTATGTTTACCTTCCCTCTCCCCTTACCACACTGTGACCTAGTGCATAAATATCTCAGCTAATCCACCTGCGCATCCTCTCATAAACTCCAGCTCAAAGATACACACCATAAATACTCTAGTGCAGTTCTGAATGAGATTCAGCTCAGGCTTTGATCTTAATTTTTTGAGTTATGCCAAGGTATTGACATTTTATTAGTCATTTACACCTTAGTATAAATGTGTTTCTAATCCTTTCATGAGAATGTGTTATAAATATTATAGAACATGGGCATATGATGACAGGGCTGGAAAGGCAGATTTGAGATGCTGAAGGATTCCACTGATCAACTTTTCCCTCCACTTTCTTAGGAGACATAAACTTTGTGGAAGTATATGGCTCATTTTCCTGCCTATGAACTTATGACCAACGTGAGTTCAAAACTTAAGGCTTGCATAAGGAATGATTATCCTTTTTTTCCAGCAATTTAATTTTGGTGGCCTTCATTAGTCCTCTGACTCCCCTTCCTTCTCTCTGGAAAATTTTTAACTCAAGGACTCTCAGCCAGTGAGAAGTTCTCCATTTCATTCTCATGTTCCTTGATTTCTGTACATATTCTGCCTGTGGTTAAAAGCTGTCTGATAGAAAAGGAGCCTTCCTGTACATTGGGTTTTCAATTGTTAGGACTAGGTTCACATGATATCATGCCCTATAGGAACTTGGAAAATAATGATTTAAACTTCTCCCTGTGGTTCCAATTAGCTGGTAGTATAATTCACACACAGCAGCTTTCCAAGTCACCAGGTTCTGCAGCCAATGTGGGAATCACATGACCAGGCTGAGTTCTGGTGGAAGCTCCAACGGCTTCCAGAATAATAATGCCACATGATGACATGGCACTCAATCTGCCTTCCAGGCAGCTTTGAAAAGAGAAGAGCTATAAAACAGAAAGAGATTGCCAGCTGGTGACACTTTCAAAGGCTGAGATCCCTGCATTTTATCTCCTTCCAAGTGGATTCCTTTCTCAGTTGAACACACACAAGTATAGACACAGCAGCAAATTACAGCAATCATCTAGACCAGGCCCATGTCATCAGATGACCTTCAAAACCTCTAGGATTAATAGTTCAGAGCCAGTCACAGCACTAGGGTCTCCAAGCTTTGATGTTCTCCTCTGTGGGGTTGGCATGGACCATGTACCCCACAGAGCCAGGATGAGAATAAATGTAAGTAAAGTATTGAACACAGGGCCATGCTCATAGTAAGTGCTCCAAGTATATTATTTCCCTTCTGCCCACCTGTTCCTCTTCTCATTGACCAGATCTATAAGTAGAGACTCCACAGCTTCATTCAGTGGTCCATCCCAGGATTTTACTCTGCTGATAGGGGAGTTTCTCCTTTATCCAACACAAATCTTCCTGCTTTATTTAAGTTCTGGTAAACAAGCAAAATAATAGCTCATCAGGCCCTTCTTGTCTTTTCCTAGAACAAATCACTTACTATCTCAGCATCTCTGGGTGGTCTATGAAAAATAGGGAAAACAATATCTATCCTGCCCCAGAGCTTTGTGACAAGATTAAATTCACATAAAGTATATGAAAATGCCTTGGAATCTGGAACAGCCAGCAGAGTATTTCCCATGATCACTATCTTAGTTAAATTCTTTGTCACCTCCTATCTGGATATAGCAATCATTTCTAACTGGGCCCCTTACACCTAGTGTGATTTCCAGCCACAGATGCCCACCACATCAAGACCAAACCTCACTGTCATCAAGTCTCTACCCACTCCTCAGGTCCCTCTCTGCAGCTTAGAGGGGAAAAAAATCCGGAGAAAATATTTCCAGTGTGAAAAACTGGCATGGGATCAATAACTGTACGGCGCTGCTCCATGGCTTATTCAAGGGTGATGGAGATGTTCTATATTTACCCCATCCAATACAGTAGCTAGAATCCACCTGTAGCTAGTGTGGCTGAAGAACTGCATTTTCATTTAACTTAAGTTTCACTAATTTAACTTAAAAATGCAAATTCCGATTCAGTCAGTCTGCAGTGGGGCCTGAGTGAGACTCTGCGTTTCCAACGTGCTCCCAGGTGAATGCTGATGCCGCTAGAGCAGAGGCCACTTTGAGTAGCAAGGATCTACACTAGATGATAGAAAGAACTTGAGGTAGAGAGAAAAGACAGCAATCTGAAAAGCAATAGACAAAGGAGATGAGCAGGCTATTTACAATACGGGAAACCTCAAAGCCTATTAAGCATATGAGGATGTTCAAACTCTTTAGTGATAAAGGCAAAATAAAACATTGAGCTATCTCTTGACGTACTCTAAGACTGGCAGCAGTGAGAAGGCTGGATATCACCAAGCGATAGTGGGGAGGGAGGAATAGGGGAAACGTATGTCCTTCTGATAGGTGTGTAGGCTGACATAGCCATTCTGGAAAGCAAGCTGACAGTACCGATTTAAATTTAGTAGCTGCAGATCCATGACCCAGCCATAATTTCCTGGGTATATATCCCAAATAAATTCTCACACAGGTCATATAAAATGGTTGTGGTGGGGAAGTGGAGCCAATCCAGGCGTTCATCACGGGGAAAGTGAATGGGTGAAATGCCTGGGGGCATGGCATGAGTATTATGCAAGAGTTGGAAGCAATGTCTTTGATGTGCATGTAGCAATATGGATGGGTCGGCAGCATAGAACAGTGAGTGAAAGAAGTAGACATTAGAATGAGACATATACAATACGGTGTTTAAAGATTAAAATGCCTGCCACAAAACAACAGTTCCTATTTTACAAAAACACATACAAATAAAAAAATAACTACAACCTAAACACTTTAGCTTCATTGCATGTGGTAGGAGTGAAGTGGTGGAATGGGAGTATGAAATGGTGATACAAGGGAAGAAATAAAACAAGACAGGGCCTTGCATGGACCATGATGATGTAGCATGTGGCAAAGGAGAAGAAAAGAAAAATGCCCCCATTCCCTAGTCTGGCAATCAGTGCTTTCTACAAGCTGGCCCCAGCTACCTTACCAGCCTCATCTGTTACTGTGTCCTCCATGTTAACTGTCCCTCAATTCCTCACAAATTGCTCCAGTTTTTCTCCTCCAGACATGCAACCATTCCTACACAGAAGGGTTTTTCCCAGCTTGGAATGTCCCCAAGCTCCTGACTCCCACTGCATGCACCTGAACCCCGCTGAACCCATCTGAACCCACTGAATCCACCTGAACCCCATTGCATCCCCCTGAACCCTGCTGTATGCACCTGAACCTTGTTGCACCCACCTAAACCTCAATGCACCTGCCGAACCCACTGCCTCCCCCTGAATCCCGCTGAATCCATCTCAACCCTCAGCATCCACCTGAACCCTATTGCACCTGCCAAACCCTGTTGCATCCACCTGAACCCTGCTGGGTCCACCTGAACCCCGCGGAATCTACCTGAACCCCGTTGTATTCACCTGAACTCTGCTGTATCCGTGTGAACCCTGGGATGCCTCCTTTGGAAAACCTTCCCTGATTGTCAATAACAAAAAGAGCACACCTTTTGCTGACATCCTGCAGCACCTGTTTCCTGTAACCCTCCTTTGGCACTGATTACACATGGACTTGGGAGATTGCAATTTTGTAAAACAGAACAAAAGGACAAACAATGCTGGCAACCACGAACATCAGTTCCCACTGGCTTGTAAGCTCCTTCAGCAGAGGTTCGGTGTCTCACTCTTCTTTGACATCATCAGGATCTATCACAATCGTTTGCAAAGACTTTTTTA
>PVKH010002123.1:0-28039 GCA_004027955.1 Chaetophractus vellerosus
ATGGAGAGGACCAAGGCTCCATCAGGGGAGGCAGGGCAGGCAAGCTGGGGGCGGGGCGGGGGTGGTGACAGGCAATAGAACCTCAGTGAAAACAAACAGCTGGTGTGGAAGCATGCGAGGGACAGCTCCTAAGCCCTGGTTGAACTCAGGGTTCTCTCAGGTCCACCCTCTGGCAAACATCCTCTTCTGCATCAGTGTTTCCAAAAGCATGACTTCCTCTGTGCTTACAATATAAATGGGTTTTGCCAAGAGGAGTTTCAGCCCTAGAAATTCAGAGCATCATTGAAAAAATCTGAGTTACATTGTAGCAGTTTGGTGTTATTATGAATTCCAAAAACAGATATTGGATTATGTTTGTAAACTGGCCTGTTGGCACATTAGATTGTATTGGAGTCAGAGGTTTCACTTTCATTTGATTAAATAACGATTAAGGCTTTGATTGGACCACATCAGTAGGACACTGAGTCCCCGCCCCCTCGGAGGACGGGAACTCACAGAGAAAACTACATGGCAGGGCAGAGGAGTTAGTTGGAGTTTTAATGCTGGAGCCGGGGAAGTAAGACACAGGAGCAGGGAGAAGGCTCAATTAGACACCACGGAGGCCCTGGGGAGAGAGACAGAGCCATTTGCCTGATAATCTGCAGCTGGCCTTGTGGAGTCAGCAGAGCAGCTGAGCCCAGAGAGAAGCAAGCCCTGGGAAGAGAGGAGCCCAGGAAGGCTGAGCCCTGGCAGACGTCGGCAGCTGTCTTGCTCTAACACGTGGCAACAGACTTTGGTGAGGGAAGTAACTTATGCTCTATGGCCTGGTAACTGTAAGCTTCTACCCCAAATAAATACCCTTTATAAAAGCCAACAGATTTCTGGTCTTTTGCATCAGCTCCCCTTTGGCTGACTAACACGTACATCATACGTACAATCCTGTGTGCAGGCTTCTGAGACCCCGCTCCTTTCCTGGGGACGGGTCTGAGGGAAGCCCGTTCCCCTCTAGATTAGTCACAGTAGAAGCACTAATGAAAATGATGGAATTGTAGTCACCACCTGGAGAGCACTTCACAAAGAACTCTCATTCCGATAACTCTAGTGGTTCTTACCAGGTTTACACCTGAGGACACTGTTACTTTCTCCAAGGTACACAGAGAGATGGGAGGAGCTCAGCTGAGCCCAGGTCTTCTGGTTCCCAAAAGGGAATTATAAAAATGTAAAATGAAATTTTGGGATAGTGTTATATATACTTGAATAATAAGCAGAAAATGATCCCTTACATAACTGAGATATTATTGAATAACTTAGCAGCCCAATTAATTCAGAAGGATAAATTTCCCCATTTTTATACTTTCTCTTTGAATGAAATTATGGAGGTTATTTTCATTTTAATTTAATTCTAGAATCCTTCTGGTTCGCACAAATAGAGTTTCTTATTCTAGAACTTCTCTTAGAATAAATTTTTTGTTCTAAATACAGTGTTAGAGCTATTAGCATTTAACCGTTATAGAAATTAACAACAGAATTCAAAAGTTAAAAAACAAAGCAAAACAGGAACATGATTTCATTGGCCGATCTGACTAGTAAGATGATTTGACCTTCGGTATTTCTCATGCACAGTTCTGTTCTCGTTTTTCTCCTTAGGAAGCCTTCTCTTGCCTCTTTCAGAGCATCTTGCCGCGTGCTTTGCCCTCCTCAGGGCTCTGCTGTCCCTGCTGCTCGTAGCAGCCCAGCCTCTGGCCAGGCCCCGCCCCTTCTCCGCCCCCTGCCCGCGGTCCTCCTAGGCCCACGCATCTTCTCTCCACCTGGCACCTGGGTCCCGGCCCCCCCACTTCTCTGCCCCCTTCTCGCTTCCCAGCTGTCCCTATATTAAAGTTTTGTGTTCTTCAGTTACAAAAGCAGTCTGTACCTTTGTGACCAGCCCCAGGATGTGAGGGGACTGAGCAGTGGCTGCTCCCTCCTCCACACCACCCTCTCCTCGCCCCCCACCCCGCCTTGACAGCGTGCCCTGGGGGGGCTCACTGCCCTCTGTTCGGGTCTTTCTTTTCACAGCTGCGGCCCTCAGCCCTCAGCGGCTCACTGTACCCTCGTGGCTTTGAAACAAGCACCTTGAACTCAGACCACCTGTGCACCCTGAGCCGGGCGTGGCGGTCCTACGCCCGGAAGGGCGTTCCAGCACCCCTGAGCCCCACTGCGCCCGCCGGGGCCCCCCAGCTTCTGCGGTGTCCCCTTCGCGTTGTGGGTAACTTGGGCCCACACCTTCTCGGGGGCCCGAGGCCGCCTCAGCCTCGGCCCGGCTCCCAGGTGACCCGTGTCCTGACGCTTTGTGTTTTTGTCTGCTCCTAAACACGATTACAGCTAAAGGATCAACTGGGACCAACATGAAGTGGATCTTTTGTGCCTGCGTAACTCTAGAGCCCTGATGACCTTCTAAGTTGAACCCGCACCGTCGGGTGTGACTTAGAGAATAAAAATGCCAAACTTGGTGGACTGTGCCGAGAGTGAAGACAGGAAATCTGCGCCTTGAGCCCGCGACTCGCGGGGGCTCCTGGCTGCCCCGCCCTGCGTGCTGCGCGCCCCGGGCCGGGGGCGGCCCGGCCTGCTCGGCGGGGGGCCTGGTGGTCCTGCCCAGGGCCGGGGCGCAGCCTCCCGGCCGGCGGACGAGATGCCCTCAGCACCCCGCCGTGACATCCCAGACTCTCCAGATGTTGCTAGAAGTGACCCCCGGTTGAGAATCACGGTTTCAATGACCGTCCAGGGTGTGAAAAGAGAAAAACAATCGTCAGGTCCTCCCACACCTGCGAAGAGGCTCCCCGCGGTGAGTTTTTGAGCCTATTATTTTTCTGAGGCGGGTGCCATGAGCCTCTCTGGTTAACCTTGTGCCCGCACCCTTTCTTTCCACCTTTCCACCTTTCCTTTTTGTCTGTCCGCCTGCTGGCATGAGGGCAGGGGTGGGGCCCGGCCCCTCCTGGTGTGGGGAGACCGGTCCCGTCAGGCCGGCAGGAACTTTGTCCTGAGAGTGTAGGGACACGCTGCCCCCTGGGTGCCTTGGAGTTCTGGGTCAGTCACCAGGTGTCCCCTCTCAGCGGTGCTGACATTTGGGGGATGATTCTTTGTTGGGGGCTGTGCGGAGCTGTGGATGCTTGGGGACCGCCCCCACACCAGCTGTGACCACTGATGGTCCTGGGTGAAAACACTGGCTCAGGAAAGCGCTTAAGTCAGGCCTGGAGAAGGGAAGACTGTGGCTCCCGTGCTCCCCAAGGAATGCCTCTAACAGGATGTGCAGATGTTAAAACATCCAAGTCCAGCTTCCCCTCACTCCTCAGCCTCCCTGGTGGAACTGGGCCCTGCCCTGCTCTGCCTCATGGCTCACGGGTGGGGTGGAAGTCCAGCTTCCCCTCACTCCTCACGCCTTCTGCTGGAACTGGGGGGTGACTTGCACCATCTGATTGCCTCCCAGAGAGTGAGCGGCTCAGCTCCCGCTGGCACTTGCTGGCACCGGTGAGTAGCCTGCTGGCTCCTCCTGCCTCCGCCTCCTGCCCCTTTGTTGATGTCTGGGCTGCAGGAGGTTCCACCCCCCCCACCCCCGCTGGACCATGCTGGGGGGTGGGGGGGGGAGTATTCATGTAACCAATCAGATATGAATAAAGCTATAATTTAAGAAAAGTTTACCCTTGGAATGCAGGACTCCTCATCACAGGTGAGTCCTGTCTGCCATGGTGAACCTTCTCAGTTGTGGTCTTCATCAAAGACATGTTAAAATGGAGCGGAAGACATGAAAGTTCTGGGCTACTGCCCACACACAGACTCTCAGGGTGGAATAAAAGTTAAAAACTTCCAGTGGAAAACAGCTTTGGAATGCGTCATCCTGAATCTACTTAACTTTAGGCCAGGAGAATATCGTGTATTACAAACTTTTCAAAGATATTTTTTAAACCTAATTTAAGAACATTCCTTTGTGATTCTCAACCTACTACTTCTGAATAAAAATCCAATTACTGTAGCTAGATAAATTAAAAATTTTCTGGATGCAGCAAGTTTCCCTCCCTCCCCTGAAACCGTTTTCCTGTTCCTGTGAGTTTCTGTTGAAAAAGTTCATAAAGTTATAACCTCTGTAACAGCTCTAGGACAGTTTTAAAGCTGCAGGGTTAAGTTTCCAGTTCAGGAACTGCCTCTACATTTTAGCTCTGTTGCCATCAAGTGGTGACAAAAAGATACATTTAATCAATCTGAACTATTTCATGGAGTTGGAATCTAGAAATTGTCAAATTTCCAAGCCCTTTATAAAGATATCTATATATTTATTTAAAAAAAATGCTGTGACTGAGTGTGATGCATCTTTCACATACCAACAGCCATAAGGGAAAGAAGTCTCCTTTGCAAGGCTTAAAATTCACCTTGAAATCCAGAGAAAGTTTCTTCGAGTTTTCTCCCCCTCCCCCTGCCCCCCTCAGGGTCCATATTTCCCCTGCCATTGCCTTTTGGCTCCAGCTTATTAATTTTTGGCTGAGTTTTTATCCTTGGAGGATCTGCTCCCTGTACTTAGATCATGTGTTATCCAAGCTCTTGGTACATTTTTGGGGGAAACTATGAGGAAAGGTGCCAAATCTCAAGTTTGATTTAGACCAAAGACAAAGAGGTGTTCTGTATTTTTCCATCTTCATAAAGCAAATCACTTTACCTTTCTTTTCTCCTCACATATGACTCATCTCATAAAGATTCAATTGTGTACCTTTATTTTCAATATTTCAAGTTTACCTTTCAAACATTTTGAAGGTTAGTATTAATAAGCTATAGAAAATTGGACTGTATTTTGAGATATTTAAAAAGGGGTTGTTTCTATCATACATTTAAATTTTCAAGTATTATAAAAGTAAGCATAGACGTTATAGAAAAACATCCGGAAGCTTAAAAGCGAAAATTGCAAGTTCCCTGTCTTGGCAAGACTAGGCCTCCCATGAGCCTTGCTCTCCAGGGTTTTCCACAGTCAGATTATTTTTGTATATATTTCTAGACATTTCCCAGTAATATGCAAAGATAACGCTGTAATATTTCTTTTTCCAATAAAGGGTTGATATGTGTTTTCTTCTATAACTTGGTTTCTTTAGTTAACAATATTCTTAGAAAACTTTACAAGTTATAATTACTTCATTCTATTCTGATAAAGATGTTTGATCAAAATTAATATGTACCTGGTAACAAAAGTTGTACAAAAGAATTTAAGACAAAAAAGCCACAGTCATATCAAACACCTCACTGTTTATTATTATCTAGACGCAATCTCTTTGAACTATTTCTGTTTTCAGTTATTTTGGAAGGGACCTCCACAATGCTAGATAACATTTTTCTATCTATATTTTGTCAAAATCTATTAACTCCCTGGTATGAAAAATAAGTTTGGCTCACTTAGACTCTTCGTATTTTAAAACTTTATTATGGCTCTTCATTAGCTTTTTAACAAAATATTTTTGAAAAATACTCTTCAACTACAATTCCATGTTCCATCATTTAAAAAATAACGGCTTTATTAAGGTACAATTAATATAGGCTAAAGTTCACCCTTTTAAAGATTATAATTAAGTAGTTTAGTATATTCTCAAAATTGTGCCACCTTCGCCTCTAATTTCAGAACATTTCCTCCTTCCAAAAAGAAACTCTGTCCCCATTAACAGTCACTCCCTCTCCCCTGTCTCCCTAGTGCTTGGCACTCACTATTTGCTTTCTGTCTTTATGAATTTCCCTACTCTTGACATTGCATATCACTGGAACCATACAATATAGGACTGTTTGTGTCTGGTTTCTTGCAGTTAGCATAATGTTTTCAAAAGTCATCGTGTTGTAGCGCGTATCAGTAATGCACTCCTTTTTTTTGTCAAAGAATATTCCATTGCATGGATATACCACATTTTCTTAATCCAGTCTTTAATTGATAGTTATTTTTCTTCTGATTTGCTTCATTTTGGGCAATTTGAATAATGCTGCTGTGGATAGTTATATAAAAGATTTTGAGTAGGCACATGTAATGGTTTGACAGTTTCATCTAATTATAAATTCCAAAAATCCATATTGAATCATGCTTGTAAACTGCTCTGTTCATCTGGGCATGACTGGGTTATGATTAGGGCGTTGACTGGGCCGTGTCAGTAGGGCGTTGAGCCCCTCGGTGGGTGTGGTCCCAAGTGTAAAGGGCAAAGCCAAAGACAGAGGGAGCAGATTTGAGAAGCAGATTTTTGAGATGCAGTTCTGATGTTGGAAAGGGCTGTTCACCTGATAGTCTACAGCTGACCTTGTGGAGGAAGCGCTAAGCCCAGAGAGAAACGCAGCCCCGGCAGGAGAGGAACCCAAAGGCCTGAGCCCTGGCAGACGTCAGCAGCTGTCTTGCTCCAACTTGTGGACTTTGGTGAGATAAGAATTTATGCTTTGTGGCCTGGTAACTGTAAGCATCTACCCCAAATAAATACCCTTTATAAAAGCCAACTAATTATTGGTATATTGCAAAGCACCCCTTTGGCTGACTAATACAGCATGTTTCAGTTATCTTGTATATGTGCCTATGAGTAGCATAGCTGGGTGGTATGGAAACTGCCAAACTGTTTTCTAACTCAGCTGTACTAGTTTACATTCTCAAAAGCAATTGATGAAGATTTCAATTTGTGAACCTCGTCAACACTTGTATGAGCTATCTTTTAAAAATTATTATTATAGCCATCCTAGTAGGTGAAGTGGTATCTCACTGTGGATTTGATTTGCATTTCCCTAATGACTATCGGTATGGAGCATCTTTTGTGTTTATTGGCCATTTGTGTATCTACTTTTGAGAAATGTCTATACAACTCCTTTGCCCATTTTAAAATTGGATTATCTTTTTACTGTTAAGTTTTTTTAATTCTTTACATATTTGTGGTACTAGGCTCTTATCAAGTATATGGTTTGCAAATATTTTCTCTAATTCAATGGGTTCTCTTTTCATATTCTTGGTGGTGTCCTTTGAAGCATAAAAGTTTTTTTAATTTTGAGAAATCCAACTCAACTATTTTTTTTTTCCTTTGGTTACTTTTGCTTTTGGTGTCATATCTAAGAAACTGTTGCCTAATCCAAAGTCAAGAAGATTTATGGCTATGTTTTGTTTTGTCTTCCTAAGAGTTTTAGAGTTTCAGCTCTTACATTTTGGTCTCTGACCCATTTTGAGTTAATTTTTGTATTTGGGATGAGGTGTAGGGGTCCAGCTTAATGCATTTGTGTATGGATATCCAGTTATTTCTATACCATTTGTTGAAAAGACTATTTCCCCATTGGGTTGTCTTGGCACCCTTGACAAAAATTGACCATAAACAAAAGTTTATTTCTAGATTCCCAGTTCTATTACATTGGTCAATATGTTTTTACTTATGTGAGAACCAAACTGTTTTGATTGTTATAGCTGTTAATAAACTCCTCCAAATTTTTTGTTCTTTTTTCATGATTGATTTGGCTAATCTGGGTCCCTTGAACTTCCATATGAATTTTAGGATTAGCTTATCAATTTCTGCAAAAACAAAAAAAAAACCATCTGGGATATTGATAGGAATTTTGTTGAATCTTTAAACCAATTTAGGGAATAGCCATCTTAATTTTAAGTCTTTCAATCCATAAACATGAGTTGTTTTCATTTATTTACATTGCCTTTAATTTCTTTCAATAATGATTTTTAGTATTCAGTGTACAAGTCATGGACTTTTTTGTTAAATTCAGTCTTAAGATTTTATTGCTTTCATTTTCCAATTCATTGTTAGTGTGTTAAAATGTAACTGATTTTTGCATATTGATTTTGTATTCTGCAATCTTGCTGAACTTGTTCATTAGTTATAACAGTCCTTTTTAAAAAAATTAGTGTGGGTTCTTTAATATTTTATTTATAAAATAAAATTTTAAATAGAGATAGTTTTACTTTTTCCTTTCCAACTTGTTGCCTTTTATTTCTTTTTCTTGCCTAATTGCCCTGTCTAGAATCTCCAATACAATGTTGAGTAGAAATGGTGAAAGCAGGCATCCTGGTGTTGTTCCTAATCTTTGGGGGAAAGCATCCAGTCATTCAGCATGGAAAATATTGTTAGGTATAGGTTTTTGATAGATGGACTTTGCCATGTTGAAGTATTTTTCCATTCTGATTTTATTGAATGCTTTTTTAAAGAAAAATCATGAAAGAGTGTTAGATTTTGTCAAATGCTTTCTCTATGTTTGTTGAGGTTTACATATGGTATTGACCTTTTTTTCTATTAATACGGTCCATTTACATAGATTTCCATATGTTAAAGCAAACTCTCCTTACTATGTTGAGTCCCATTTAGCATGGAGAATTACGGTGATACTGTCCTTAATTTCCCACGGTTGTCCTAACAAAGTATCACCAGTTGGTCTCAAAACAACAGAAGCCTCCAGCCTCCAGAACCATGAGAAAGTAAGTCCAGAATCTATGGGGAGAATCTGCTCCATGCCACTCTCCTGGCTTCTGGCAGTGGCTTGCTGGCACTCCATGGCCCTCTTCCTGCTGTCTCTCTCCAGATTTCCTTATCCCCACTTCTTATAAGGACGGGTGATATTGGATTAGAGGCCTGCTCTCCTCCTTATTTTAACCTGATGGATCCCATCTATAATGACCCTGTTTCCAGATAAAGTCCCTTCCTGAGGCACCAAGGATTAGGACTTCAACAGATCTTGTTGAGGGACACGGTTCAGTCCATGACAGGCTTCATAGAGTTTAGAAGCATTCACGCTCCCATTTTTGGAAGAGCTTGGGAAAAATTGGTGTGACTTCTTCTTTAAATATTGATAGAATTCACCAGTGAAGCTATCTGGTCCTAGAATTTTTTATAGGGGAAGTTTTTTGATTACCAATTTAATTTACTTGCTATAGGTCTATTCAGATTTTCTATTTCTTCTTGAGTCACTTTTAATGGTTTGTATCATCCTAGAAATCTTCCTATTTCATCTAGGTTATCTAATTTGCTTGTGCACATCTATTCATAGTTTTCCTTCATAATCCTTGCTTCTGAAATGATCATAGAGCTCTCCTCCTCTTTCATTCATTTTAGTAACCCAGTCTTCTCTGTTTGGTTTAGCTAATGTAGCTAAAGGTGTGTCAATTTTGTTGATCTTTTCAAATAATTACTTTTGGCTGTGTTGAATTTCTGGTTTTCTATTCACTATTACAATATTTCTGCTGTAGTCTTTATTTCCTTCTCCTTGGCTTGGGTTTAGTTTGCTTTTTTTCTAATTTATTAAGGCAGATGATTGGGTTATTGATTTGAGATCTTTCTATTTTTTAATGAAGGCTTTTTAAAATTTATTTATTTATTTATTTATTTTATCTTTCAGACCCTAGTTCTCAGGGACTGCTCAGTTTTTAATGTAGGCTTTTATAGATATAAATTTCCCTGTAAGAACTGCATTAGTTTAATTACATAAATTTTGGCATTTGTGTTTTTCATTTTCATCATCTCAAAGTATTCTATAACTCTGTTGTGATTTATTCTTTGACCCATAGATTATTTATGGGTGTGATTTTTAAATTTCTACATATTTTAGAATTTCAAATTTTCTTTCTGTTATTGATTTCTAATTTTGTGCTGGTGCAGCCAGACAGCATACTTTGTATAAATTTAATCTTTACATTTATTGATGCTTTAATGACCTAAAAATATGGTCTATGCTGGAGAATACTCCATGTGTACTTGAGAGTGTAGTGTAATCTCTTGATGCTGGACAGAGCGTTCTTTGGATGTTGGTTGGGTCTGATCGGTTTATAGTGTCACTGATGGCTTCTGTTTCCTGTTGGTCTTCTGCCAAGTTCTATCCAGTATTGAACATGGGGTGGGAACCGGCTGTGGCTCAATTGTTAGGGCTCTGGTTTACCACATGAGAGGCCCGGGTTCGGTTCCCGGGGCCTCCTCGAACAGGCAGACCGCCTCGAGAAGACAAGCCGCCGCAAGCAAGGGCAGGCCGCCGCGCGGTGAGCTGACTCGGCGGGTCGCCACAGCAGGGGAGACGAGCAGACACAGAAGAACGCAAAAATGAACACAGCAAGAACAAGCAGAAAGGGGGGGTATATAATAAATAAACAATAAATCTTTTTTTAAAAAAAGAAAATGGGGTGTTAAAGTCTCCCACTGTTGTTGAATTGTCTATTTCTCACTTCGATTCTGCAGATTGGCTTCTTCTGTACTGAGACTCTGCTGCTGAGAGCATATGTTTATAATTCTTATTTCTTCCTGATGGATTGACCCATATAATTAAAGTATTAAATAATTTAACCCTTTTGTCTCTAGTAACAATATCTGCCTTAAAGCATATATATATTTTTTTGTCTTTTTATTTTATCTTTGTCCTTACAGTATATTTTGTATGTTTATTGTCACTTCACCTCTCTTTGGTACTGTTTGCCTAGGGTATCTTTTTCCATCCTTTAAACTTGCAATATATTTGTGTCTCAATCTAAAGTGTGTCTCTTGTAGAAAGCATATTGTTGGATCATGTTTTTTTTTCCCCCTCCCTATCCATTTCACCCTTTCTGCCTTTTGATTGGAGTGATTAGTCCCTTCAATTTTTTAAAAATCTTTTTTCCCCCTTTTCTCTCTACACCCCTCCCCCGTTGTTTTTGTGCTCACTGGCTGCTCTCTGTGTCCATTCACTGCGTGTTCTTTCTGTGTCTGCTTGTGTTTTCCTTCTCATCTTTCTCTTTAGGAGTCACTGGGAACCAATCCTGGGACCTCCCGTGTGGGAGAGAGGCATTCAGTTGCTTGAGCCACCTCAGCTCCCTGGTCTGCTGTGTCTCGCACTGTCTCTCCTCTGCGTCTCCCTTTGTTGTGTCATCTTGCTGCACCAGCTCTCTGCAGTGCGGGCCAGCTCGCCTTCACCAGGAAGCCCTGGGAAACAAACCTGGGGCCTCCCATATGGTAGACTGGAGCCCAATTGCTTGAGCCACATCTGCTTCCCTAGTCCATTCAATTTTAATGTAATTTACATCTTTCATTTTTATATTTGTTTTCTATATGTCATGTTTTTAAAGTCATTTTCCTCTTATGTTAAACAGCTATTTTCTAATTAACAATTTTAATGTCTTTGTTTCTCTTTTACCTTATTTTTATCGAGATACTCTTAGTTGTTGCCACAGGATTTACAATTAATGCTCTAACTCGTAACAATCTAACTTGGATTCATACCAACTTAATTTTGATAGTACATAAAAACTGATCCAAGAAAGCTCTGTTCTCTCTCCCTCCTGTGTTATTTTGGTCCTACAAATTACACCTTTATTATAAGCCCATCAGCATAGTTTTATGATTATAGCTTTCTTTTAAATCAGACAGTAAACTAAAAAGAATGACCAAAAATGCATTTCTACCGCCTTTTATATTTGCCTGTGTAGTTTACTGATGCTCTTTGTTTTTCATGTACATTTCAGTTACTGTCTAGTATCCTTTCACTTGATCCTGAAGGACCCATTGTAATATTTCTTGTAGGGAAGTTCTGCCAGTGACAACTACTTTCAGCTCATGCTTTTCTGAATATTTCTTAATTCCTCCATGTTCTGGAAGGACAGCTGTGCAGGATTTAGCATTCTAGGTTGACAGTCTTGCTCTTTCAGTACTTTGCACATGTGATTTGAGTGCCTTTTACCCTCCATGTTTCCTTGGGCTGCTCGTTTTTACGGAAATGTCGTTTTCCAAGCGCAGCCTCTGCTGCTTTGCCTGAACCAGTTAGTGGAGTAGCAGGCAGATCAGATCCCAGGAGTGCTCTGGCACCCGACTCTTCCCCTGTAACTTTCCACTGGCCATCACGCCTGGCCAGCGCCCACCCGTGCCCCTCCCCCTCAGGCCACTGTGCTGAGCGTTTGTTATGTCTTTTCTCATTTAATTCTCATAACTATTCTACACGGTACCTGCTTTTCTTTTTTAAAAAATATATTTTTATTTTATTTTAAAAAGATACTTAGATTACAAAAATTGTTACATCAAAAAATATAACGGATTCCCATATGTCCCACTCCCCAGACCTCCCATTTTCCCCCACATTAACAACTTTTTTCATTAGTGTGATACACTCATTGCAATTGATAAACACATTTTGGAGCATTGCCACTACTACCTGCTTTTCTTACTTTACTACCAGTTGGCAGATGAGGAAACCGTGGGGTTTGGTATTTGCTGAAAAAGTAAATGAGCAGATCTGTGATTGCAGACGTCCCCCGGCTTCTCCCTGCTGTGGGGTGCAGCTGCCCTGAGCGCTGCCAGCCTCTGCTTCCCACGGGCTCCCCTCACTCTGGGACCCTCCAATGCACTGCCTCGTTCTTCTCTTCTGCAACCGTCTCCACTTACCTTCCCCCCTCCCCTTAAAGCACAGGCTATGACAGTTTTGCAAGATAAATTAATATCTCCCAAGAACTATAATAAAAATTCAGGTCATCCCAAATATTTCCAAGAGAATTTCAACGAAAGCTTTAAGCCCATTTAGGTACACTTGGTTCTCTTTGTAGTTAGTGACTTAGCTTTACCCTTAGTACAATTTTCTTACCTCTTGTTTTATTTTTAAGCTCATTAACTTGAAATCCACACTGGCAATATGTTGTAGAAAAGGAAAACCGGTAAACTTCTAATGAATCTTAATGTCCTCTGAATTATATGACCAAGTGCTATAATGTTTTTTTAAAGGAAGCTCATTAAACTCAAGGAAATTCCTTCTTAGAGAATCAACTTTTAAGGTTCCTGCAATGATTTTTCTTTTTTTTTAAATTTAAAAACCACCTCTTTATCAAAAGGAGCAATTAGAACAAGTGACTGCATTGAACAGGATGATGGCACAGAGATAAGAGCAAATCTGTTTGGAAGAAAGTGATTTGGTGCTCTCATAACGAGAATTAGCAGAGTTTGCTTTAAAATTTAATGTGCTAAGTTTTTGAAAGATTTAGACAGGCTTATTAAAAGAGTGGGCAGAAAAGAGACTGTAAAACTCATGGAAAGAAAGAAACCTTCCAAGGCAGGCATCACGCATGCTATGATTTTGCAGATTTCCAGCAGAATAGTTTCAAAGTGGACTATTGAAACTGATATGGTATTAATTTGAGCCATATGAAATTGTTGATATTCAACCAGTTTTGAAGTTGCAATTTTATTTGGTGAGATCTCATACTTCATTAGACTCTGGTACAAATATGACCACATTAAAAAGCTAACTTCTTGAGGACCTACCAATTCAAATAATCAGGAAGTCACAGGGTCAGCAATGTTCCCTGTGGCAGTTTGAGATTATTTATGAATCCAAAAAAGGGAAAGATTTTGTCTGTAAACGAACCTATTCTGGGTGTGATACCCTTTGAATATATTGGATTCAGTTGAGGGGCCCTAGATTAAATTACCTGTTAAGATTAGGGCTTTGATTTGACCAAGCCATTAGGGCATGATTCGGGTTGAGGCCCTGTGTGAAGAAGACACATGGAAGAGGGGAGAGCTCTGTCATGCTTGATCCTGGGGCCCTGGAAGAGAGAGAGCCATTCACTTGCCTGAGAGTTTGCAGCTGAAGAGAACAGAGCAGCTGAGCTGCTGAGAAGGCCCAGAAAGAAAGGAGCCTATGCCAGAGGCTGAGATAGGAAGCCCTGAGAGACCAGGCAGAGCTCTCCCGCCATCTTGCTTCAGCATGTGGCAGCTGACTTTGGTGAGGAACAACCTTGAGTTGGACTCTATGGCCTTGTCACTGTGAGCTTCTACCCTAAATAAATGCCCTTTATAAAAGCCAACAGGTTTCTGGTACTTGGCATCAGCACCCCTTTGGCTGACTAATACATTCCCAAAGGCCTCTCTTCTAAGGACAGCATCCAGCCTGCCCTGTGTGAGCCCTGTTGTGTCCTCTGTGCTCCCATCATGATCACAGGGTGTCACAGGGTGGGTGGGGGGAGGTTGAGCCTGCTCCAGGAGGCACCTGCCTGGGCTCCACGGCTGTCGCTCCTTAGCGTGCACAGACAAGCTTCCCCACTCTTCCCGAGCCTGCTGTTCTCAGCCCTGTGTCCTGCCATTGTCAGCCTTCCGCCATGAGCACCCTGCTGTTGAGCTGTGCCCAGGCCCCCGGGGCGAAGTCCTTTTGTGGTCCTTGCTCTATGTTCCTACTGGCAGGTCTCAGGGAAGAAGATTCACAAGAGGTTCTATTAGTGCTGAATTACAAGAGAAGGGACAGCAGGACTCATCCGCCTAAGCTGAAGGTGTTGGTGAAGCTTGTCGTCCAGGTCAGTGGAAAAGAGGGGAGCTCAGGAAGACGCCGCGTATGGTCACCTGAGTTTTGGCAATGGTGCCGCGGTAACGCAAAGAAAATTTAACCTCAGTCTACACCTGGTACTATATACAGATATTAACTTGAGATGCATCATAACCTTATGCATAAAACCTAAATGTTTATAGTAGGTGAAAATTGAAAATCCCAAATGTCCATTAACCTGTAACTAGTAAACAAACTGTGGTCCATTTACACAGGGGCACACCACTCACCAATAAAGGTGAACTACTCATACACTGAGTAACATAGATGACACTCAGTCGTAGGGGAGACGCTGGACTAAAGTTACATAGCATGATTCTATTTGGGATATTCTGGAAAGGCAAAACTCTAGAACTGGAATCAGATCAGTGGTCGCCAAGACCTGGGAGTGATGGGAGGAGACTGCCTACATTGGGGTGTAAGAGCTTTTTGGGGTGAATGAAATTGTCTATATCTTGGTTTTGGTGGTATTTACACAACTATATTCCTTTGCCAAAGCTCATAGAACTATGTGATTACAAATGGTGAATTTTACTCAATATAAAACTTGCTATTTGCACCCCTAAACTTGCTATTTAAAAAAAATAGAAAAAAGGAGAGTTCTTTTATTTCTTTCTCTTCTATTCACATTTACTCACCTTTTCCCTAGGAACCAGCTTTGCACAGCGTGTGTTGTTGGGAGGGGCACAGTGTTTGTGAGCCTTTTTATTCCCTTCCCTCAAGCCAATTGTTGACACAACCCAAGAGAAGCTAACTTCTCTTGCTAAAAATAAGTCAGTTCTTATTAGGAATCCTGTTATTTTACATCTGAGAACACGGGCAAAATTAAACCAGATCATTGAGTTTTATCTTCCCCCTTCTCTGAAAAGGTAGTCTTGCTTCTGAAGAGCCCATTCAAGGACATCAAGGGGAACATATGGGTTTTTCAAATAAGCAATCATTTTCTAAAAAAAGACATTCATTAGAATTCAATATGATGATTAAAAGTGAACTTTCATTAGTCCTTTGCACTGGCATTTAGAGCTTCTTCATCTACCTGAATCTCATTCATTTTTTCATTCCGCATATGCTCAGTGAGCACTTGATACCAGGCACTCTGTTACGCTCTGGAGGTAAAAGGGCAAGTTAGAAAGGATCCCTTTCCAGTCTCGAGGAACACTCCCACAAATGTGTAGGAAACCCAGTGTGATTGGCTCTCTGCTAGAGGAAGTAGAGATGTTGCAGGCAAAAATAATGTGGACACTTGCCTCAGCCCCGGGTGAGGAGAATGCCTCCTGGAGATTTGAAGGGCTCCTACCAGTGAGCCAGACCAGGAGGAAGCAGGGTCCCCGAAGCCCGTGAAGTTAAATGCTGGCGACAAGTCGGAAGAACAGAAAGAGTGATGTGTTCGATGGAACACGAGTGTTGTGTGAGGGGTGTGTGGCTGGGGCAACACTGGACACACGTTGAGAGAGAAGGTGAAGAAGGTTCCGCGGTGATGTGTGACTCCTGTAAGGTCTTTGAACTTCACCCCGAGGACAAGAGAGTTTGATGCTAAATAATTTATGTTTGAGAAAAATCACTCTGACCTCACAACTGGATTAAAAAGGAGATAAAACCTGAAGTGAGAAACAAGTTTAGAAGTATATTTGGAAGTAATGAAACAATTTCTTTGAAAATTATCTTAACACCATATTTTGCACTAATTCAAACTATATTTGTGAATTGTACAAATTTACCATGAACTATTAAGGGCAAAATCTTAAATGAAATTTTCATCCGTGTCATTGGTCAAAGCAAATGGGAAGAATTTATTGGACCTAATTGTGACCTGGCTTACTAATCTCTTTGAGATTGCTATTGAGAATTTCTTCTGGGCTGGATATTCTGCATTACCTTGAAATTATATATAAATAAGGCAACATCAAAACTTATTAATTTTAGATCATTGGCAAAAGCTGAAGAAACAAAAAATTGATGGGGGAAAAGCAGAAGAAACAAATTTTAATTTGTCAGAAGGAGAAATAGCTTTAGATTAATTATATGCTTACTTCGAAGAGAAGCAAGAGAAAATTCCCATTCTGTGGTGATTTTTCTCAAAGCCATGGAGGAAGTTTTAGTTGCCTTAATTAGAAGGCATGTTGCTGACACAGCAGATAGGTGTTGGTGTCTGGATTTAGTAGAGGACAACTAACCTTGTGTGAGCAAACGGCACCATGAGGTTAGCGGAATGAGAATATGTTTGATAATGGAAGTATCAATTAGAAAGCTCTCAATTTTTAAAACTAATTGTATTTACATTTTGACTCATCCTAGTGTAAGATTTGAGATTTTGTCTTGTATTATGCTTGGTGAAATCCTGGAGTCACATAGTCAGTCATACATACATACTTATAACTTAGAATTAACAATAGGTCAGTGTTCCTTAAGAAGGTTTCGTGGTAGATTTAACACACCATTAAGTAAGCTGTGGCCAGAGAAGAATAGAAGGAATAGAAACTTTACTCTTAAACCAGCTCACTCACCACTGGTTCTCTAGGTGTAGTCCCTGCGCTCCCCGCCCCCTGCCAGTAGGGAAACTGTGGGTGGCCCTGAAGCTGGGTTTTAACAAGCCCTCCAGGTGATTCTGACACACACTCATGTCTGAGAGCCGCTGCTCTAATTGCGTTTGCAATTTTACGTTCCTTGGCGTACATTCTTTCCATTGCCAGCATATTTTTTGGATGGGGCTTTCTGCCAAAGGTCCTGGTAACTTAAAGGCAAGGATTCTTAGTTACTTTTGAATAACAGAGTAGAGGCTTAGGTCTTTAATAAACAGATGAATGAATTGCAGAAAAATGAAATTTATGCAAGTATTCCTCAGAAATACGTTCGTGACGACACTTGGTCTTGTGGTCATCTGAACCCATTGCCTCAGCTTCTTTTTTTCTAGAGAATGATTCCTTGAATAATGAGTGCTTTTACAATGTCTAAATATGCAGCTTCAAGCATAATTACCAATATTCAAAATTTGAAAGGTAGCCCAAAGGATCTCATGGTAGCTTATTGAGATTAATAAAAACATGATCCAGGAATGTTTGTGCTGTAACTTACCTTATAACTGCCCCTCAGAAGGTACTTAAAACGACATAAGCTGTTCTGTATTTCAGCTCACCCTGCTATATTTCGGAGTTGTTGACCCTGACTCACAACAAGCACTATTTCACATTGCGACTCGGCCCCGCGGCACAGAAGTTGACGATGCCGCACTCCCTCTACACCCTGTGAGTCACACTGCTCGTTGCCATCAGCCCTGGACTGGTGTGTTAGGTAACTCGGTCGCACGCACGCGCTGGAATTCAACACCTCTAACGGGCTACCGTGCTGGATGCTTTCCACTGGCCCTTCCGGATCCACGCCCCGATTGCTCCCCTCTGCTCTGTGCCTCGGACTCAGGGCTGACCTGCAGCCCCCATGTGGGCTCACCCCAGCCAGCCCTGCCCTCAGGGCTCACTCGCCCTGGATTTTGTGCCCTTTTATTTCAGGACTGTCTCTCTACTGCCTCTATTCCAGATTTTTTTGCCCGAAGTCTTGTAGTCTTTTCCTGTTCACCCCCCTGGCCCATTAGCCAAGCCATTCCCCATATGTGTTGACATTGTATCACCACTTGGTTTTCAGGAAATTGTACTTTAGCAAAGTAAAGCTAAGCTTAGGTAAATAAAGGACGAGTGTGTCTTGGATGTAGTTTTAATAAATCATGCATTCTTCTACAATTCATTCATCTATTTTCTAAATGCCTGGGCTCTCCCTGTGCTAGGCCTCACGTTGAGTAGCTCCTAGTTCTCTGCCCACACAAAATGCACCAAGACCGAGTGGTGCTGCCCAAAGCCCACTGTGAGGAGCCCCTTTTGCCACCGTCTTTCAGAGACCTCTCCGCGTGGGGCTGCGATGAAGCTGCAGTTCCTTTTCAGCTTGAACGAGGCTGAGCCTGCCCACGTGGGAACCACGCTCGGTCTCCTTGTCTTCTGGTCGTTGACAGCGCCCTGTGGAGCTGCAGGGTGAACTGAGCTGGCACGGGGGCGACTTGCTGGCTTGTTCCTCTGGTCCTCCTTGCATGTCACCCTGGATAGGTCCCCCCACCTTCTGACTGCCGCCAGGTCTGCTGGACCTCGCCCAGCTGAGGGCAAGCAGCTCTGCCTGCATGGCCACTCCGTGCCCTGTGTCAGGTGCTCCGTCTCTACTAGGGCCTGCTAGTAAGCTGTGAGCGGATTTCAGAACGCAAGATTGCATCTGTGCCCCAGAACAATAGGCTTCTAGGCTGGGTTCTTTTTTGGGGACCAGCCATAAGTGCCACCAGGGGTCTGTGCTGCCTACAGACACCCCTAATACTGTAGGGTCTGTGATAACTGAAAACTGAACCATTCCATTTTCCCCATAAACTGATTCTGAGTCTTAGGACCTCCTTCCCAGTGGTCCTTATTTCCTCTGGACGTGCATGATCTAGAGGGAAGAGAAACGTCTAGCTCAGGAGAAGCTAGCCCATCCACGCAAGGAGGTCCCTAAAACCCACATCATCAGGAACCTGGGCACAGGCACAGAAGGAGAGTCTAAGAGGACTGGCTGAAAGGGAAACGACAGCATCTGGGGGCTCAGTGGAGGCCTCCAGTTAATTAGGGTGAAGTGGGAGACCTCCCCTAGAACACTCTGCAAAGGGCTTCTCTAGAGTCACCTGGAGCCGTGTTGTCTCACATTGCCGGGCCCACACCCGGAGTTTGGCCCAGAGGGTCTGGGGTGAGTCCTGCTGATTTGCGTCTCTCCCAAGGGAGCGGCTCCTGGAGAAGCAGCGGTCAGAGGGCCGCAGGGGGTGCTGCCGCCTTCCAAGAAGCGCACCTGTGAGGGCAGCGGCGCCCTCGCCACGTGGGTCCCCAGCGGGCTGGAGAAGACGCTGACTGGGTCCCAGGCATCCTCGGGGAAGTGAGACCTCAGGGTGCTCGGCGGCCACGGTGACCACAGAGCGGGCGGGGTCTGGAGTGTTTGGGGTAGGGGGTCTGTGGCAAAGGCCACGGGCTTTCAGAAAAGGAGACGGGACCGACAAGGTGCTGGGTGGCAGGTACAGGTGGGGAAATTCTGGGTTCGCTGGGCGGGTAGATGACGCACGCGGACGCTGCTGCAGTAGAGCAAGCAGGGGGAAGCGGCCAGGGGTGGGTAGAACCGGGGAGGCTCGCTTCCGGGGTACTGGTCCCACTGATAATTTTGGGTAGCCAGCACACAACAGCCTATTTCTTTTAATATCGCTTTTGATGGCCGGCAAAATGGTATTAAAGGATCACCCATTTTCAAAGTATTTACAATATTTAACAGGAAACATTTAAGTAAAACGGTCAATTATGGTTCAGCTTACATTTATGCAATATTTTCAACTTTTTCTTTCAGTGTCTCAAAAACAAGATTTTTAAGTTAAAAATCAAGGATGACATAAAAGAATAAAGTAAAATACTTTTTTTATTTCTTCATTCTCAGAACTTTTCTCTCCAGAGAGTGATGGTTTTCCTTGGTCATTTTATTCTCATTTAGTAGCCCTGGAAAATAAATTTATAGTAAATGCTCCTTTGTTATAATTCCAGCCCAAATATAATTTCTTGACTAATAACGTTGCTTTTGACTTAAATTTGTGCTATTAGTATGTCAAAGACACAACTTTTTTTTTTTTTTTTTTTTTTTTTACAAAATAAACGGTTCAAGTAATTTTAATGTTATTTGAAAAACTTCATGATTCAGATAAAAACTTTTGACAGTTATTTCGGTTATTAATCCTGACTTTAGATTTTTAGAAACATCCATACTGTCAGAGATTTAGTTGTTCCAGTAATTTGTTTGCATATCTTCGGAGATTTCTTTAAAAAAACTCAAGAGGGCGTTATAAAACCGTGATCTTTACAGCAAACTGGCATATGTCTCCTTTGTGTTTGTGTGTATAATAAAGTATATTTTGGAAAACCAGGATTACTCTCTGGTATATCGATTAGGGTTAAGTATAGATATAGGGGACTTTGTCTACTGAATTGTTGAGAAGTTTCCAGACCAACCAAGTTACTCAGTTTCAAATGCTCTGGTGATCAGCAAGTGATTATATTTGTACATACCTTTTATACATCATTCAATAGTTGAAACTTTTTTTTTATAATTAAAAAATTACAAAGCATCCACTCAATAAAACCAAACAATATCAAACGTATGCAGTAAAAGGTGAAAATCCCCATCCCCTTATTCTCTGACGTGGCTGCTGTGCATGTCCCCATGAGTGCACAGGCTCTAACCCTACTCGTGTGGAAGCATGTATGCTCACACAGGTGTGTGCTGATGATGTGATCAGATACACATTTTGCTTTGTAACTTGATCTTTTTTACTCCTAGATATTTCTTTTGCTGTATATTTTATTTTGCTATTAAAAATGCAGCAGTGGGCATTCTTTTCTATGTATTCATGAAAATTTATATTTTTTAGGGTGGATTCCTAAAGGGGAGCAATCCTCTTTTAATCCCCGAATCACTCAAATTACCCATATTGTTTATTTCCAAAACCTTCATGGACTTTCTTGCAATTTTCTCTTTTATTTATTTATTTTTTTGTCAAGTCCCTCCAAATGCAATGAAATTTTGATTGAAAGTGTATTGCAGTTATGGTTTAATTTGAGGAGAATTAATATACAATATTTATAATATTGAGTCTTCATTTTGTCTATTGTTTATGTATATAGTATATATACTCTGTACAGAGAAGTATATACTTTGACAAGTTTATAGGAAAGCTGTTGCTTTTTATTAATCTTATGCTGAGCTACTTTATATTGAACTCTCTTTCCAGTTTTCATTAATTTTTAGTTATTTCCTCTAGATGTTTCGACAGTCACTACATATGCGAAAATGATAGCTCTCATTTTTAAAGATTTTTTATTTATTTCCTTTCTATATTTCATCAGTGGCATATAAAGTTAATGCCATGTTCCATTGATGGTAATAAGGGTTTTTTTAAATTATAAATTCCTTTTTGTTCTAGATGCTTTTTTCCCCTATTTGTGTCCAGTGGAAATAATTCAGGAAATTTTATCTCACTTTGCTAAAAAATACTTTAAGATACAAAAAGAGATGAGTTCGTTGATTGCTTGAGAGGCTTCATCTAATGCTCTCAGCAGTTTGCATAGCGTTCCTTCTTCCACCTTTTCGTTTTCCCCTCATTGTTATTGCCCTAAGTTTTCTTCCTCTTCCTGAGTAAATAAACGCTGGAAAAGCAGGCAACGTCATATTTTCAGAACGGATGATTGTTATTAAAGTGGAGGATATTCTCTTAACATTTTTAAAGCTTATCTGTATTTAAGATTAATTTTCCCGTTGCTTTTTATTTGTGTATTCTCTTCTTTATTCTTACTCAGAATTACCAACATCTTATCTGTATTTTTAGTCATTTGATTTTGTATCATAAGTTTTCCTACATAATACAGAGAACATTGTTTAGATCCTGAAAGGGCTAAGTCATATTCCATTTTATTAAGCCATTATAATTTATTTTTGTAAACTCCCAACAAAAGTTTTATTTGCAACTTTTTCACCATAATAAATAGACCCCTGATAAACATCCTTAATGACATATCTTTGACTTTCCCTTAGGATTAGTTACTGTAATTATGATATATAGAAGAGGAGTAATCAAACAGCTTTTGATATGTTTTGACAATTTGACTTCCAGAAAATTTGCTTGATTTTACTTCCCCGGCAACTTATGAGCCTATATTTTCCTATATTCTTGACAAATTTGGTCCTTTCTTTCTTGGCTAATTTGATGGATGAAACTTATTTTTCTGTGTTTATATTTCTTGATTACCAGCGAGTCTGGACTTCTGTTTCATATGCTTTTTGACTTTTTATTTCTTCTTATGGCATTTTCCAATGTTTTATTAATTTGAAAATGCTCTTCATATCTGGAAAACATTAACCTTTTGCTCTATTTGATACGGTTTTTAACCCTTTTAATTTTTCCCCTTTATTAGAGAAGTTGTGGGTTTAACAGACAATCATGCATAAAATACAGGAATCCATTTACTACCCACCGCCTACACTCTGCATTGGTGTGGAACATTTGTTACAATGTATGATAGCACATTTTAATAATTGTACTGTTAATTAAAGCCCCATGGTTTAAGTTTAGGGTTCACTGTTTTTGTAGTGTATTGCTATGACTTTAAAAAAAATTTGTTCTGCTACCATATACACAATCTAACATTTCCCCTTTAAACATGTTCAGATCTATATTTCCTTGCTGTTAATTACGTTCATAATGCTGTGCTCCCATCACTGTCATCCGTTACCAAGACATTTCCATCATCCCACATAGGAGCTCTGCACGTTTTGAGCCTTAACCTCCCATTCCCTATCCCCACACATTCCATAGTAACCTGTATTCTAGATTCTGATTCTATGAATTTGATTATTCTAATTGTTTCAAAGCAGTGAGATCCTACAATATTTGTCCTTTTGTGTCTGACTTATTTTACTTAACTTGTCTTCAAGGTTCATGCTTGTTGTTGCATGTATCAGAACTTTATTCCTTTTTATGGCTGAATAATATTCCATTGTATGGATATACCATAGTTTGTTTATCCATTCATCGGTTGATGGATTCTTGGGTTGTTTCCATCTTTTGGCAGTTGTGAATAATGCCACTATGAACATGGGTGTGCAAATACCTGCTTTCAGTTCTTCTGGGTATATACCTAGTAGTAAGATTGCTGGGTCACATAGTAGTTTTATACTTAGCTTTCTGAGAACCACCAAACTGTCTTCCATGGTGGCTGCACCATTTTACATTACCACCAACCATGAATGAGTGTTCCTATTTCTCCAAATCCTCTCCGACACTTGTTATTTCTGTTTTTTTTTTTTAATAGCAACCATTCTAGTGGGTGTGAAATGGTAGCTCATTGCGGTTTTGATTTGCATTTCCCTGATGTCTAATGATGTTGAACATCTTTTCATGCAAATGCTTTCTGGCCATTTGTATTTCTTCTTTGGAAAGATGTCTGTTCAAGTATCTTGCCTATTTTAAAAATAGGATTGTTTGTCCTTTTGTTGCTAAATTGAAGGATTTCTTTATATATACTGGATATTAATCATTTATCAGATATGTGGTTTCCAAATATTTTCTCCCATTTTGTTGGTTGTCTTTTTACTTTCTTGATAAAGTCTTTTGAGGAACAGACGATTTAAAAAAATTTTTTATTAGAACCCATTTATATATATATTTTTCTTTTGTTACTTGTGCTTTGGGTATGAAGTTTAAGAAACCATTGCCTAAAACAAGGCCCTGAAGATGCTTCCCTAACTTTTCTTCTAGGAGTTTGCAAGTTCTGGCTCTTATGTTTAGGTCTTTGAATCATTTTGAATTGATTTTTGTGTTAGTTAAATTTGGGGGTTGATTTCTGAACTCTTGATTCTATTCCCTTGGTCTATATGTCTGTCCTTGTGCCAGTACCATGCTCTTTTGATGACTGTGGCTTTGTAATACGTTTTAAGATTGGGAAGTGTGAATATATCAACTTCATTCTTTTTGAAGATGGCTTTAGCTACTTGGGGCCCCTTATGTTTCCATATAAACTTGATGATTGGCTTTTCCATTTCTCTAAAGAAGATTGTTGGAGTTTTGATTGGGATTGAGTTGAATCTATAACTTTCATTGCATAGTACTGACATCTTAATGATATTTAGACTTTCAGTCCAAGAACATAGAGTATCCTTCCATTTATTTAGATCTTACTTGATTTCTTTCAGCAATGTTTTATAGTTTTCTGTGTATAAGTCCTTTACATCCTTGGTAGGATTTATTCCTTGATTTTTTATTCTTTTAGTTGCTATTGTGAATGGAATTTTTTTCTTGATTTCTTGTTCTGATTGTTCATTGCTTGTGTATAGAAACAGTACTGATTTAGGTATGTTGATCTTGTACCCTGCCACTTTGCTAAATTCATTTATTAGCTCTAGAGGCTTTGCTGTGGATTTTTCAGGATTTTCTGTATATACGAACATATCATGTGCTAATAGGGAAAGTTTCTACTTCTTCCTTTCCAGTTTGGATGCCTTTTATTTCTTTTTCTTGTCTAATTGCTCTGGCAAGAATTTTCAGCATAGTGTTGAATAACAGTGGTGATAATGGACATCCTTGTCTTGTTCCTCATCTTAGAAGGAAAGCTTTCAGTCTTTCACCATTAAGTAGGATGTTAGTGGTGGGCTTTTCAGATAAGTCCTTTATCATGTTGAGGAAGTTTCTTTCTATTCCTAGTGTTCTACCTGTTTTTTTTTTTTTTTCACAAGAAAAGGTACTGGATTTTGTCAGATGCCTTTTCTGTGTTCATTGAGATGATTACGTATATTTTTCCTTCATTCTGTTAATGTGGTTTATTACATTAATTGACTTTTCTAAGTTGAACAAACCTTGTGTACCAGGGATAAATCACACTTTTTCTTGTTGTATAATTCTTTTAATATCCTGTTAGATTTGGTTTACTAGTGTTTTTGAGAATTTTTGCATCTATATTAATAAAAGATATTGGTCTCTCATTTTCTTATCTTGCAGTGTCATAATCTGGCTTTGGAATGAGGATGATGTTTTCCTCTCAGAACGATATAGAGTGTTCACTCCTCTTAAATGTTTTAGAAGAGTTTGAGCAGAATTGGAGTTAAATTTTCTTGTAATATTTGGTAGAATTGCCCTGTGAAGCCATCTGGTCCTGGGCTTTTCTTTGTTGGGATATTTTTGATTACTGATTCAATCTCTTTGAATCAATCTTTAGTTTGTTGAGATCTTCTCTTTCTTCTTGAGTCAATGTAGGTAGTTTGTGTGCTTCTAAGACTCAGAACATTTCTTCTCTGTTGTCTAATTTATTGGCATATAGTTGTTCATAGATCCACTTATAGTTCATTTTATTTTAGCAGAGTTGGTAGTAATGTCCCTCTTTTCATTTCAGATTTTGTTATTTGTATCCTCTTTTTTTCTTTGTCAGTCTACTTAAAAGTTTGCCAATTTTGTTGATCTTTTCGAAGAACAAAATTTTGGTTTTGTTGATTCTCTGTATTATTTTTCTTGTTTTCTATTTCATTTATGTCCACTCTAATCTTTATTTTCTTCCTTCTTCTTGCTTTGGGTTTAGTTTGCTCTTCTTTTTCTAGTTCTTCCAGTTTTGAGGTTAGGTTTCTGATTTGAAGTCTTTGTTCATTTTTAATGTAGGTGTTTAGGGCAATAAATTTCTCTCTCAGCACTACCTTCACGGCATCCCATAAGTTTTGATATATGTTTTATGTTCATTTTCACTTGTCTCAAGATATTTCTAATTTTGCTCCTGACTTCCTCTTTAACTCATTGCTTGTTTAAGAGTGTGTTGCTTAATTTCCACATATTTGTGACTTTTTCCTTTCTCCCTCTGTTATTGATTTCTAGTTTCAATCCACTATAGTTGGAGAATATACATTGTATGATTACATCATTTCAGTCCATTTTAGAACATTTTCATTACTCCAAAGAGAAAGATCCCTTACCCCCTTACACCCCCATTTTTTACTCTTAGCATTGATAGGGTACCTTTTTTGCCATTGCTGCAAAAATATTACTGTTAACTATAGTCTGTAAGTTACATTAGTTGTATTTTCCCTAGGTATCACCATTTTCTTAACATCTTGTAATAGAAGAACATTCTTGTATTTGTATTATTAACCACAATCCTTATCTACCACTAGAATCACTATGTTGTGCAGTCCCTAGATTATCCTCTAGCTTTCTTTCAATTGACATGAGCCTCCCTAGACTACCCCTTTCAGCCACAATCACATTTTATAAATCAGCAGTGTTAGTTTTACTCACTATAATGTTACCATCAACTCTATCCATTTCCATATATTTACAATGAACCTTATTAAGCATCTGCACACATTCAGCATCAGCTCCCCCTTCTCAACCCATAATCTATCTCCTACTAACATCTACTCTGAAGTTTAACTCTGTGAGTGTACTCCTCTTATTTAGTTCATGTTAGTGAGCCTACACAATATTTGTCCTTTTGTGTCTAGCTTATGTCACTCAACATAATGTCTTCAAGGTTCATCCATATTGTCACATGCATCCCAACTTCATTTCTTCTAAAATCTGAATAGTACTTTATCGTATGTATATACCACATTTTGTTTATTCATTCATTTGTTGAAAGACCCTTGAGTTGCTTCCATCTTTTTGCAATTGTGAATAATACCACTATGAACATTGGTGTGCAAATGTCTTATTTGTGTCCTTGCTTTCAGTTCTTCTGAATATATGCCTGGTAGCGGGATTGCTGGATCATATGCAGTTCTATATTTAGCTTCCGAAGAACTGCCAAACTGTCGTCCACAGAGGCTGCACCATTTTACAATCCCACCAGCGGTGAAGGAGTGCTCCTCTTTATCCACATCCTCTCCAGCACTTGTAGTTTTCTATTTGATAATGACCATTCTGTATGGTGGGAAATGATGTATCATTGTAGTTTTGTACTGCATTTCCCTAATAGCTGGTGATGTTGTTACGTGGTTTCTGAAAAATTTCTCCCATTGAGTAGCTGCCTTTTCACCTTCTTAACAAAGTCATTTGAAGCACAAGAGTGTTTAAGTTCAAGGAGGTTCCATTTATCTATTTTTCCTTTTGTTGCTTGTGCTTTAGATGTAAGATTTAAGAAACCACTGCCTACCACAGGATCTTGAAGATGTTTCCCTACATTTTCTTCTAGGAGTTTTATGGTTGTAGCTTTTATATTTAGGTCTTTGATCATTTTGAATTAATTTTTGTATAAGGTGTGAGGTATGTGCCCTCCTTCTTTCTTTGGGCTATGGATATTCAGTTCTCCCAGCACCATTTGTTAAATAGACTGTTCTGGCCCAGCTGGGTGGGCTTCACAGCCTTGTTAAAAGTCACTTGACTCTAGAGGTGAGGGTCTATTTATGAACTCTTAATTCTATTCCATTGGTCAATATGTGTATCTTTATGCCAGTATCATGCTGTTTTTACCACTGTAGCTAAGTAATACTTTCTTATTTTTTATTTTTATTTTTTAGGAGGTACTGAGGATTGAACCCAGGACCTTGTACATGGGAAGCAGGCACTCAGCCACTGAGATACATCTGCTCCCCAATGAGAGTTGTTTTTTCCATTTATTTATTTTTGATTTTAGGAGGTACCGAGGATTGAACTTCATATGTGGGAAGCAGGCATTCAACCACTTGCACTATAGCCACTCACTGTAATATGTTTTAAAGTCTGGAAGTGAGCATCCTCCAACTTTGTTCTTCTTTTTTAAAGATAATTTTGGCTATTCTGGGTCACTTACCCTTCCAAATAAATTTGATAATTGGCCTTCCATATCTGTAAAAAAAATGGCTGTTGGAATTTTTGTTTGATTTGTGTTGAGTCTGTAAATCCGTTTGGAGAGAATTGACATTTTAATGATACTTAGTCTTCCAATCCATGAACACGATTTGTCCTTCCATTTATTTAGATCTCCTTTGCTTTCTTTTAGCAATGTTTTATAGTTTTCTGAATACAGGACCTTTATGTCTGTTCTAGTCAGGGTTCTCTCGGGAAACAGAATCAACACGAGATCTCTGTTAAAAATATAAGATTTTATAAGAGTCTCTCACGTGACCGTGGGGATACACAAGTCCAGGTTCCGCTGGCAGGCTGCAAGCCAGGGGCTCCGATGAAAGACTGATGAAGGGTCCTCGATGAGTTTGCTCCGATGAAAGACTGATG